>PVJX010001324.1:0-26318 GCA_004027295.1 Dolichotis patagonum
AGGCCGCGGAAAGTCTGCCACACTCACAGCCGCCTCCCAGAGAGGGGTGGAGCCCCCTGTTCTCCCGGCACCCCGAGTCAACCGCACAACCGCGCGGTGCAGGTCTCGACACACCAGGGTCTCTCTCTTTCAGGCCGTCTGGCAATGCTTTTGAGAGCGATAAATGTTGCTGCATACAGTTCAGTAGATATTTGTTTCATATTTTGGGTTTTGATGTTGCCATTTTTTGTAATATGTAGACATTTTTACCTGGATTTTATAAGAAGGGAATAAATGTTGCTTTTGAGGCATTGATATGTGTGTGTTAACTTGTTCTTTAGGACAACATATGAATCATAAGCTATTTAATGGAATTTTAGCTTGTAAATTTCAGCTCTTGTTATGATTCAGAAGTTTTAGTTTATAAACCATTTTCTAATCATACTGACATGTATATTGAATATACAGGGTCCACCAAAAAATGTATATACACTTCACCAGTTTGCCCTACTAATAAATGTCTAGAAACTCATGGCCACTACTTTGAGCACCTCTTGTAATTGTACAGGCCAAAGGTAACTTGTATTAATCTCATGATGTCTCAATAAATTTAACATTAAAATATTTATACAAGTGTTTGTTTACCTGATGTATACTATTTTTGGTAGTCTCTCTCTCACTCTATATGTGTGTGTATATATATGTATGTATATATTTACCGTGACTGTTGGAGGATCAAGACAATTTTGATTATATTGTGGTGAAAGGATATTTAGAAGATGCAGCAAAGCACAATGGAAAAAATATATATTTAATTCAGTAATCTATCAACATTTAACAGTTACTTTACTGTGCCTTTCTGCAGCCTGTATAGACTGCTTATCCATGTAGAAAATCATGTGCGTGTAATGAAGATACTGTTTTGTAATCTACTTTTCATACTCATGAACTTTTAAATTTTAGTAATTTGTCTTCTGAAACATGATTTCTCTGCATTATATTGGTAAACTATAATTAACCACCTTTTCCTTAATGTGTTATGTTGCTCTCTTTTTGGCTGTTGTAAATAATGCTGCAATGAACATTGCATGCAAATGGTTTGGGATATTTTAGACAGTGTATTTGTAAGGGGGAGTAGTTCTTTAATGCTTTAATGAATCTTATTACAGAAACAGGTTGCAGTACCAAGTTGAGGAAACAAAGGAAGTTAAATAGCTTTTTATTGTGTAACTTAACATGCTAATGTACATGGTGAGTCTTTCAAAAGGAAGATAATTATAGGCAGTATTCCATTTTTGCTTTGAGTTCATGTTCTAGAAGTGGATTTGTTGGATCAAATGGTGCCTGTATTTTAAAGCCATTGGTTTTGATTAATATTTGGGATGCACTTGGAATGGTGCCTGCACAGACAGAATCAGCCCGTTTGTTAAGATAAAATTAGGTAATAAAGTTGGTGATTAGTGATACTAATTAATATTTATTGAAAAATCTGTTCTTTGTTAGAGTCTGTGTGAAGTGTTTAATAGGCATTCACCTGTCAGTCCTTTCAACAACCCTGTAAAGGTGTGAATGCTATTACTATTCTTGTTTTATGGTTGAGGAACCCAAGGGTCAGAAAGAATTGAGTAATCAATCACAGCTGCCTCAGTTGTTAGAAAGGTTGGTGACATGGCTGTAATATTAATCTGTATGTATTTTTTATTGCAGTAGAGAAGAGAATTGAGTTTGAAGTGCTGTCCTAGGCATCTTACCTGTTATCTGTAAGATGTAACCTGTTTTTCAACTCTGAGTCTAGAAACTCAGAGAATTCAGGAGTGTTGCAAAGTAGTTAATTTGTAGATTTAAAAAAATATTGACTTCTTTGCTACATGGTGGACCATAGTTTCCTCATTTGTGCAGTTTAGAAAGAATCAGAGCCTCTGTGATGATTAGCATTAGTTAAGAACATAATCAATAAAGTATTTTTTTTTTAAAGTCACAGAATTTCTGTACTGATCTAAAGGTCTTCATAACGTAGTATAATAGCTTCAACAGAACGGGGGCAGTTGTAAGTGAGTCTCTTTTTCTGGTTTCTTGATTGTTTTTCCTTATTAGTGACACTTTGAGGAGTTTTAGTTTTCCTCAAAACTATACAATATTTGTGAAATAATTTAAATATCATGTAGGAACATGTTCTGTCCCATACATTTAAGGAGCTGGGTATCAAGTTCTCCTTGAACATGGACAAGACATGTATTTTTGATCTGTTCTTCAATTTATCATTACTTGAAATAATATTTTTTCTACTAGTGCCAGGAGAAATGTTAATTTTTGCTATCATTGGAATATTTTTCCTTATTTCAGATTTTTTAAAAGGCGGGAATTGTGTCTGTTACAGAGAAATTTTAACATATGGTAACAACCTTTTGAAGGTTGAATGAGATAATGTATATTCTATATTCCATGAGCATAAAGTGTTATATAGAGTTACTCATCATTTTTAATATTATAATTAAAAGTTTCATTCATCTACTGAAATTGTTTTTTAAATTGAGATATAATTTATAGTAAACTGCACAAGCCTGCACAAGGTACAGCTTGATGAATTTATATATACCTGCTATCTGTAACACTCTCAAATGGAGATGTAGAACATTTCTAGAATTCCAGAGGTCTCCCTGTGTCCCATCCGAGGCAGTACCACCATAGATTGGTTCTGCATAGTTTTGAACTTAAGAAAAGTGGAATCTCAGTATTTCTGTCTGTCTTTCTCTCTTCCTCTCTCTCTCTCACTTTTTCATGTGTACACACAAAAGAATGTTTATACATTCTTTTGTGTAACTTTCTTTTGACCTGCATATGAGATTCATGCAGTTTGTTGTATAAATCAGTAGTTTGTTCTTTCTCATTGTATTTTAATAATCTATTGTATTAACATGCCATTACTGAATTAACCTATTCTTTTGTTGATGGGCATTTAGATTGTTTCCTGTTTTTGAATATTTGGAATACAGTTGCTATAAACATTCTTGTATGTATGTTAATGGCAATAAATGCTCATTTCTGTTGGATATATGCCAAGAGAGGAATTTCAGGGACCAAGAGTATATGTAGATATAGGTTCATTAAATATTGCAAAACTCTTTTCCAAAGTAGTTATACTAGTTGAACTCCCACCAACTGTTATAAGAGATTTCCAGTTCCCATAATTTTAGCAGTATTTCATGTTGTGAGACATTCTGATGGATGTATGCTGCAAAGAAATATGGAGTTATCCAGAGCTACTTCCAAATGTCCATTAAAGAGAATAACATAGTAAAAGAGGATTATAAAACATTTTTTAGTTTGAAGAAATTATTTGGCATATTCTGAAATACTTACATTATACTATTCAGTTGTGTGATTCATTTAGAAAATGCTGACATGCAGCAGAAGTACCTTGGGAATCAATTGACCTGATTCTGTGGGAAATGAGCAAAACGGTGAATTTAATTTCTTCACCTTTAGAAACAAGGATTAGTTAGATAATCTATCTATATCTATCTATCTATCTATCTATCTATCTATCTATTAAAGATAGTAAAATCCAACAAAACAAAACAGAGCAAAGCCAATCAAAACAAAGCAGCAAAGTTTGTACAGAACTTCAAAGCAAGAAACTAGGAAAACAATAGCTAACATAGTATATCTTGTTATATTCACCATGGTTGGCCATTCCATCAGGTATAGCAAAATCAAACCAAAAACAAAACAGAATAAAACTAATGAAAACAGAACATTGAATGAAGCAAAACAATTAATCAGAACAAAGCACAGAACAATATTGGGTTCCAAAGATAAATAAAAGGATATCCCATTTGCTATATTGCGTACTGTCATCCTCCCAAGAGATGCTTAGACCACTGACCCAAGGCCTGCATAATCAACCAAACAACACAAGCATTTAGTTGCTTTATGTACCTTAGCTGCTATCAACTCAGCCTGTCCTCTGAACCCACTGGTTGCTTGGGGTGTTTGTGTGTGTGGTTGATTCTCTGTGCGTTAACGTTAGATAATCTCAAATCTCATTTATTTCAAAGAATTGCTCAGTCACATCAGTCACATCTTTCCTGGAATAGCTATTTTTGTTTCATTCCTTCTTTTCAATTCTGTAGTCAAAAATACTATAAAATTGCCTTTACTTAATTTATTATCCATTCTTGTAGCTATTTTTTAAAATAAGGCTTTTATGTTCTGGTGCTGTCCTGGCATGAGGCATATACAAGAGGATAGGCTGTTGACCTCTCCTCAAATTACTTATAGGCCTGTACAAGGAAAAATACTTTCATTTAAGAGTAATGGAGTCTATGTAGAGGGAAATAAAGGTTACTAAGGGAGCACATGAAAGAGGATCTCAAACTTTTTTTTTAAATGCAGAGGATGTAGATTAGTACAAAAGTCTTAGGGTTTAATCCCTAGTACTGCAAAATGGTGAAGGGGGAGGGAAGATCTTAATCTAGAGTTGAAGGCCAAGGAGTGCTTCCCAGAGCAGTCATTTTCAATCCGAAACATTGAGGTTGAGCAGAGTTGGCCCAGTGACAGATAAAGCCAGGGCCAGGCAGGGAGTAGCTATGTAGAGAGTTGGGGGTGAGCAGCCTCATGACCTCAGGCTCCCCATGGCTGGGATAGGATTTGGATCAGTGGCTGTCTGTAAAACTGCCAAGCCGGTGAGGTGAGGGTCACACCATAGAAACCATAAAAGTCAGCCTGGAGTGACCTGGTCAGATTTGGCTGCAGCAAAAAGAAGGACTGGAAAGTGAGGCAGACTGAAGCAAGATGTCAGGAAGATACTCTCCTGGTCCTGCAATTAGATGATATGGTTACAACCAGGTAGGAGAAGGAAAGATGCAGAAAAGTAGATGGATTTAAGTAACATTTAAGAGTTACTGGAATTTTGTAATCAGATCTGGAAGGTGAGCAAGAGGAGAGATCTCAGGGATAATTCTCAGATTTTGAATTTGAGCATTGTTCTGGCTATGTGTTAATGAGTAAGAAACCACCTCAGAACAGTAACAATAACTTACTATTGTTAACACAATAGCAATATTTTACTACTGAGCCTAAAGGTTGACTATGTTCAACTAAGCAGTTACTGTTCATGATTATTCCTGAAATTATAATCACACTTTGGCTGGACTCATCTCAAGGCTTCTGTGCAGACTTGTTTGGCATCTGGGCTGGGAACATTATAACATCTGGACACTAGACAAGCGGGAGCCCTTGAGGCATCTGTCTTTGTGATGCTCAGGTTAACTGAGTTTCTTGTATTGAGGCTGAAAGCTTGCAGAGTAAGTACCAAGAGAAGCTTACAGAAGCTACCTGGTCTTTTCTGACTTATCCTCAGCAGAGATGCAGTATTCTTTCTACCTTGTTCAGGTCATCATGACAGGCACAAGGCATGCTTAGATTCAGAGGCAGGAGAAAGACATCTTTTGGAAGGAAGAAGGTTGAAGAATTATTTATGGATGTGATTTAACCACCACAATCTCTGGTTGGCAGAGATCACACACTTTAATAGGTTATTCCTAAAGGAATAGCAGGTTTTGAGGAAAAGTAAGGAGTTTGATTTTGGGGTGATTGAGTTTGAGTTGCTTATGCAAAATCCAAGCTGAAATTTTAAGTAGGTGTATGGAAGCTCAGAGATAAGGTATGTAGGCATAGTTATAATATGTAACATTGATTGTTACTTACTATATTGTACCATATATTATTGATACCTTACATGGGAAGCATAGTGTCAAGATTTTTCTTATTTATTTACTATTATTAATTTAGAAATTAGAAAACTGAGACTTTAAGAAATTGGTGTCATGCCTAAGACATGACAGAGCCAGACTTGCATGGAGATCTGGCCAATGCCCCAGCTCAGATTTCTGACTGCTTACCTGATAGCAGAAGCCTTGGCCATTGTGATGGTTGGGTTGTACAGAATGGGTAGGGAGGACCCCTGAGAAAGACTAGTGCCTCAGCTACTGCTGGCATATCCTAGGCTTGAGTTTTTTATGGAACCTAGTCAAGAACCTGGGAGAAAGGGGACTGAGAGGTTGGAAGAAAACCTGGAGAGGATATGATGTCAGGCAGGTTGAGAACAAAGATTGTTTCCAGGAGGAAGAAGTAACCCATGTTGTTGAACACTGCCCAGAGATTATGGTTCATGTCTTATGGTGACTTTGGCAGGAGTGTTGTGGGGTTACAGATTGGAGGAGTGGGAAGTGAGGAAATGCTGCTGCTACAGTTATCCAAGACATTTCACTAAGGGAGAGAATACAGGGATCAAGTGGATGGGCAGGAAGATTGAGAGGGTTCCTTTTGAAATAACTAGAGATAGTGAAACACTGATGAGATGGAATGTAAGGTCATTTTTCTGAGTGTAACTGAAATGTAGTGGGGTGTGAGTTTGAGCTGAATGGGACTGAAAAGGTGATAGTGAAGAATGAGGGTGGGGTATGGACAGGGAAACAGAAGGGTTGTTCACAGACTGTGACTTAAAGATGACACAATTTAAGTGGTTATGTTTTCTTTTTTTTTTTTTCTTCCAGACCTTGTAAGTATCTGTATTCAATTTCAAGAAAGTAGGCAGGGTTAGAGTTTTTTGGTTTGTTTGTTTTATTTTTTGTTTTTTAAAGGTGACTCGGTGAGTAGAAAATGGGGAAAAGGAATTTTGGAGACTGACCAGAATATGGTTGATGTGATAAAGCAGGAGATCTGAGTTAATGGAATGGAAAGAAGGACAAGTAGAAATGTGAAGGATGGGTGGTTTAATGAGCCTGAATAGTATGTATTATTATTAGAGTATCCATCAGACAACAGGAGAGAGAAAAAAATAAAGGGCAGTAGAGGATGCTGGATTGAGTATTCTTTCCAGAGTCTTAAAGTAAAGCAGCTGGGGGTGTAGCTCAGCATTAAGGCACTTGCTGACATGCATGAAACCCTGGGTTTAGTCCACTGCCCATACGCAGGTGGTCATGCATGCACATGCACACACAGGTAGAGGAGAGTAGAGTAGGAGTTGGTTAAGGGTGACTCTGAGATAGACACAGGGTAGAGACAAAGTTTGTGTGGGTGTAGAGGAGATTGTTTTCGGTAAAGTGCTCTAGGTTTTGAGTTGAACTGCCTGGAGCTACCACTCCATGTAACTGTGTCAAGTTACTTCTGAGGGCCTCACTTCTCTGGTCTTCAAAGTAAGGACAGGAAGAACAGTTACCTCTGATTCGTTTTGAGGATTCACTAACATAATACATGTACTCTTAGAATATGCCTGCTACCCTTTTCTCTGCCACCTCTTCTTTTTATAACAGCAGAAGAAACTTACCAGTTCTTTTATGGACAGGCACTAAGGGCTTTATCTATTTGATCCTCACAACAAACCCATACACGAGTTAGGTACTAGTGCCATCTCCATTTTTCCAACATCAAACCTGAGACATAGGAAGGTTAAGAAATTTGTTTAAGGAAATTAAGCAAGTAAGTATCAGAACTAGGATTTGAACCCAAGAAATCTGGCTTTGGAGCCTTTCTTCTTAACCAGAACTGCGTGATTAACATATGACCAGCACTGTAGCAAAGGGTGCCACGGAAAGGCCGGGCAGAGGAACGGTATGAGCTTGAATGGTTAGAGGAGGGGCACAGAGCAGAGTAAGGTAAGGACGACCTTAATATCAAAGGTGTTTTCCTAAAAGAATTTAATCTAGAACTTCCCTGGTCTAGATGGAGGTTGGGGAAAGGTTAGGCCCAATTTAGTTGTGTAATGGGTGATCCTGAATCAGATCAATAAACAGCTCAGTTTACTTGACTTGTAAGACTGTTCCTTTCAGGGAAAGTGACTGCACTTGATTGGACTCTCAAGATCCTCTTTTTTGTATGACTCTGCCACACAGCTGGATCTCTTTGGACAGCTCCCTGGGTTTGAGTTCCTGCTGAAATTGGGCTCCCAGGCAGAAAATTTGTGGCTTAGAAGCACTAAGTCCAGAAACTGATGAAGGTGGCCCAGGGTGAGATCTTTCAACTGGCCTGAGAGCAGTGTATTGAAGCTAGGAGTTTTTCACTGTGGGCAGGCTACTTAGGCTGTTTTGCTAGTCTATAAAGTTAGCCTTTGGTATATGTGTGGAACAATTATATAATAATCTGGATGCAATATTAAAGCTAAAATGGCCTATGTGAGCCTGACTTCTCTGTAATTAAAATGATCCATGAACATACTATTGGAGAATTTTTGTGGGAGAGTTTACCTTTTCTCTCCTACTCTAGTCCTTCTCGTCTTCCTGTCTTTCACTTCAAAAGCTGATCTGAGGGTTCTTCCAGGCTGTTTCTAGAGCTGCCTTAGACACTTAGGCCTTTTTAGTACTGTATAGAGAAACCTGGCCGTGGTGCTAGTACTTTAGCATCTCTCTCTTTTTTTTTTAAATCTTTTTGAGACAGCTTCTCACTGTGTAGTTCAGGCTGGCCATACTCTCACTTTGTAGCCTAAGCTGTTCTCAACTTGCAGCGATCCTCCAGCCTCAGCCTCCTGAGTGCTGGAATTATAGGTGTGTGCCATCACACCTGGCTCCGATTTCTGCATCTCTTTTGAGGGCTTCCTGGGTTTGAGTCCTTGCTGCCATGAAACTTCTAGGAAGAGAACTGTTGCTTGAAACACTAAGTCCAGAAGCTGATGAAGATGGCCCAGACTGAGGTCTTTCACAGGTTGTGTTGGAATCAGGAGCTGAAGTTTTGCCTTTGCTCAGCTTATATTGGGAATCAGCACAAAGGTGCCTGATGGGCTAGCTGTGGCCCTGTCTCAGGCCTTTGTTCCTGTCTCTGTTATAGGACAAATCATACTGTGTCACAGTGCAGGACTGGGTTGCGGGCTCCTTGATATTCCTAGAGCTTGGCACCTGGTACCTATGATAGGTACTGAGCACATGATTGGGGTAGGAGTCTGCACAGAATAATTGGTAAACAGTCGGACTTTAGAGCCATACTGCCTGCATTTGTGATCCAGCTCTGGTCACTCTGCTGGGTAGTCCTTGTGCTGCAGTTTTTATCTGTGCAATATGGACATAATAACAATGTGTACACCACAGACTAATACTAAAATATTAGTCTGTGGTAAACTATGCAGGATTAGTTTAATAAACTATACGGGATTAGTATTAGTCTGTGGTAAACTATACGGGATATGGTCCAATAAGACTGTTTTGACCAGTGACATCGCAGTTGTTTAGTTTGTGTAAATACACTGTGCGATGTTCGTATTATGACAAAATCACCTACTGATGCATTTCTGAGACTGTATTTCCATAGTTGTCACAGTTATGTGTGTGTTCACATATATAACTTAAAAGTGGAGTACTACAAGTGCTATAAAAGTGTTTTCTATTATTGCAACTTTATATAAAACAAGGACTTATGTTGCTGTAGTCACCAAAAACGTTCTTCTCCAATTTATTTTTCCTTACTAGAATTCCAGAAATCTTCATGCCTCTGCCTAATATGCATAGCACAGGGTAACTGGGTTAAAGATATAGTAGCTGCCTGTTGGTGGTTCAAATGGAAGCTATTTCTGATATACGGGAGTGAAAGGTTCTGGCATGGCATTTGGTGGCCCACATCCATCCTCAGGCCTGTTTGGCTTACAGCAGTTACATAAGTTTGGGCAAATGAGATGGCTCACTTGAATCCAAATAGACACGTTTTCTTCCTATTCTAGTATTTATGTCAGAATTCCTAGCTCCTCTTGTTGAACTCAAACAGTTGGAAGTCAAATTCTGCTTTTGAGAAATTTTCCCCACAACATGTGATTTATTGGCTTGTTCTCTTATCCTTTCTTCTTTTATGAATGCTTCCTGAGAGGCAGTGTATTGTAGAGGAAAGAGCACTGGGGTGATTTATTGGATAATGCACCTGTTCTTCATCATTTTGAATATTTCCTGAGTGTGACTGGTTCTTTTTTCAAGTAAGTGTGTTCAGTGTAGATACCTTCTTGTGCTTATTGGATTTCTCTCTATCTCTGTTTCATTTTTATATAGAAATCTTATATTTATAGTTTGTTCACCAGTAATATTTTGCAAGTGTAACATAATTTTCCCCATGTCATGTTGGCTTTTAAGATGTGCATTTTACAGAATGGAGCATTTAGACAGGATCATTTGACCCCTCCGAGATATCTTGATTGTTTCAAGGCGTCTGCTGATGTGGCCTTGTGTTGTAGGTAGGATTGCTTTGGCAGCTTCTGAGTGAACTCTGTTTATTGTTTTTGTGGATGTAGGCTGCCATTTTTCTGCAGCCTGTGCATGTAGAAAATAAGATTTCCTGCGCCAGCAATGATTTTAATTTTTTCTCAAATATATTTTTGTTTAGGAATAATTCCTATATTGATCATCTTTGAAAATATCCTAGGTAATTACTTTGCATTCCTTATCTCTCAGTGTTTACTGTTTTATCATAAATAATTAACTATGTGAGTTTAATATTCATTTTGAATAGTTTCATCAAGAGAATTAGTAAAAATTCCTCTTGGTACATGCCTATAATAGATTTTTAATTGCTGATTTGCATCAGATTCTTTGTAAACTAAGAGGACACAAGTATATAGAAACAAATTGTTTAAAAAGTTGAAATTATAAAGAGTAGTGCAAGATGTTATATATAGTGCAAGCTTAGTTCTTTATACAAAGCTTCTCTTCAATGAACAATATAAAAGTGTATGATCGTGAAGAGATGATGTAGATAAAGCAGTAAGATTTGTCTTTTTTGAGACAGGATTTCACTTTGTGTGCAGACTGGCCTTGAACTCATTATGTAGCACATACTGGCCTCGAACCTGTGGTGAGTCTCTTGCCTCAACCTCCTGAGTGCTCGGATTATAGGTGTATACCACCATTCCCAGCAGCAGTAAGATTTTTAATAGGCATTTTGATGATTTGATTCTTTCCTCACTAGTTTTAAAGCTGTTCTTTCCCACAAATCCAGTGCTTGAGTTCATCTCTAATGCAAAGATTATTTATCTCAGTTGCTTTTTATATTATTGCAATAGATAATAGTAAAGAATACAGCAGCAAAAATAACAAGTGACTGTGTTTCTAAAAGCGAATGTGGGCTTTTTCCACCATCTTGGAGCCTATGGAGGCCTGCTGGGAACAGGACTTCTAAAAAGCAAATACGTCTGGAAAACTGTAGTGCAAGGCCATTTTCTCTGGCTATAAGCGGAGTCTCCAGAACCAAAGGGAACACACAGCTCTTCTTAAAACTGAAGGTGTTTATGCCCGTGACGAAACTGAATTATACTTGGGCAAGTGATGTGCTTATGTGTACAAAGCGATAAAACAGCACAGTGACTCCAGGTGGCAAACCAAACAAAAACCAGAGTGATCTGGGGAAAGGTAACTCGGGCCCATGGAAACAGTGGCATGGTTCATGCCAAGTTCCAAAGCAACCTTCCTGCTAAGGCCATTGGACACTGAATCCCTGTGATGCTATAGCCCTCAAGGATTTAACTAATGGAAAATAAAAGTGGATTTGTGCTCTTGTAAAAAAGCAAAACAAAACAAAACAAAACAAAACAATGTGGGGAGGGCAGTCAACATTAAGAAGAACTTTTGTTTTATTAAATGACATTTTAGTCAATGTCTGTTTGATTGAAATGAAACAGTTAACTTTGGGTCCTTGATTTTCATTCTAGTGTGTGGGCCTGTTTTAAAATACCGGCTTGAAAAAGTTGAGTTTTACTATTTTCTATGAAGGATGGGTGTCCTTAGCTTAGTTAAGACCTTAGTTTTGTCTTTAGATTAGTTTTGGAAGAAAAGCCCAGTCTTTCTCTTCCCCTCAACTTTTGTTTGTTTTGTTTGTTTGTTTGTTTGTTTGGTACCAGTGATCAAACTCACGACCTTGCACTTGCAAGGCAGGTGCTGTGCCTCTGAGTTGTATCTCCAACCTCTTTCCAACCTGTTGTTTTTTCTGTCAGACTTTCTTTTTTCAGCAGATGTTTAGTGAGAGCTTGCTAAGTGTTTGCTTGCTAAGGCAGGAATCTCAGATGCATCTTATAGATACTGATACTGTAGTCTATACCAGTGATGGCAAAGCCTTTTAGAGATTTCAAAGAGAACAGACAGCCAGTTGTGGCATGTGTGCCAATAGGTTCGCCACCATTGGCCTATGCCACTGAATGTATTATATCTTTGCTTTTGGGAAAACCCAAGATAATTAAATTGGACAGAGTAGATAATTTTTTTTAAAATGGTCAGCTAGTAAGTATTTGAACCTGTAAGTCTCAACTACTCAACTCTGCCATTGTAGTTTGAAAGCAGCCATAGATAATAGGTAAACAGATGGAGGTGGCTGTGTTCCTATAAAACCTTATTGGCAAAAGCAGGTAATGGAGTGGATTTGGTTCACAGACTATAGTTTGGCAACTACCTGTCTAGTAGAATAGGACTTACCTATTCAAAGAAGAGTGGCAGTGTTGTATTCTGTTCCTCATTGGATTGTTAGGGTTTCTGCACTTGGTGTATACTTATAAAGAAGGAGAGAGATAGTCTGATCAGGGGCTTGAATTATTTCAAGGACATAAACAGTCTTCTATGGATCTCCAGAAAGCAGACTTACAATGGGAGGATCAAAATCATAGGAAGACCGATACATTGGCTCAGGGCGGGGGAGAACTCTCTTAAGGTTTGCTTTGCCTTGAGTAGAAATAATGAAACAGAAACTGGTTCCCTACCTGCTAGAGACATTATATAGAAGGGACTCTATATAATGTGTGCAAGTTTCCTTTTTAACTATTTCCTTGTTTCTTTAGTATGTCAGACAATCTCTGTTCACTTTAGCATTTAAAAATGCTGTGGTACCGGGGAAGATTTCAAATGTTTCTTTTCATTCCAGCAGTGGAATTCTCTTTTTCCAACCAACTTTGTGTAGAACTGTGAAAGAAACGAATGTGGTATTTTATTACATATGATGTTTCGGAACGTGATATTTACCTATGTATTATCAATGAAGACAAAGGAGCTGTGGTGTAGCATTAAGGAATATTAAAGTCTCATAGAATTGGACTTGCAAATGTTGCAGATTCTAAAGAAATTTACGGTGCAGTCTTGAGTTAATCTTCAATCAGAAGACAGAACACAGGTTTTAGTCCGAGCTTTGTGCTACCTTACCCCGCCAAAAGTTACTCAGCACAAGTATAGTTGGTTTTCAGTGTGTTTAGGTGTTATGTATAGTCCATTTGAATATATTTGTTTTCAATCGCTAAAATAATTGAAATTCAGATTTCATTTCAAAACATTTCCCAGTATCCCTTTGCAACTGTGTCTAGGGTGCAGAGTTAGAAAGCATTGGTTTGGAATTAAGTGAAAAATCAAAGTTCTGCGCCTTACTACCTAAACGTTCTAGCCTTCAGTTTGTTCATCTGACCAACCAGCCTAGAAATACACTGCTCTGATTGTGAGGATGTTGGGATGAGAGTGTAAAAATAGTCCAGTGTGTCATAGTCCTTTATTAATAAAGGTCATTTTTTTCTTCTACTGTGACTTGCAAGATAGTCAAGGCCAGTCTTTTAAATGAAGTGATGCATAGTTTTCTGCTGGATTTCAGTAAGTTTGTTTTTAGACAGGATTCACCATCTTAAAGAGATGCTTTAATAGGGGCTCTGCCCTAAGAAATGCAGAATATTAGGTGGGAATGATAGGGGTATAGGGGCTCACCCTACTTGGGGTTTGTGATTCTGTTTTCTGACCCAAGAGTGACAGGAGTTTGGAGAGGTTCATTCTCCTGATAGCAGGTAGAGACAGGAACTTAGGAAGCTGCTTACCCACACAATGAAAAACGTGGGTAAAGAGTATAAAACCCTCAACTATTAGATTTCCATATCCTCCTCCACTTACCTCTGTTTGCTTTAGTACTCAGGAGTGAAACCCATGCAGTAAGAAGTGCTGGTGTATATAGTTTGGGAGAAGCAAGGATGTGAACAGTAAGGGAAGGAAGGAGGAAGGGATACAGCGACTTGACACCAGACCTTTTAAAGGAGAAACATCTACAAGACTTTGGAAGAAGTGGTTCATTTGAAAAAGTGGTTCCTGGGGACAACAGTATGTAGATTCCCACAATCCGAGTTTGGCACAGGGAACCTAACCTGAGAAAATCCCAGATATTCCCTGGCCATGTTAATTGGGATTATTACCTTCAGCAAGTATAGGGCAGTGGCAGTGCTGCTTGTATGTGCATCATGAAGTTTGGGGGATGAGATATTGAAGTGTGGCCCAAAGAAACTGACTCTGAAGCCGGACCCCAGATGGTAGCCCAGTAAGACCTGCAGGCCAGTGGCTACACTAGGGATTTGGAGTCAATTAAAATTGCTTTCAGAGAGCTGGAGATGTGGTCCATGCCTGTAATCCCAACACTTGGGAAGCAAAGGCAGGAGGATTGTTTTGAGTTCGAGGCCAGCCTGGGCCACACAATCAGTTCAAGACCAGTCTGAACTACGTAGCCAGATCTGTCACAAACAAACAAACAAACAAACAGCTCTCAGATGTTAAAGAGTCTTAAACAGTAGGTGACAAAAACTCGACTTGTGTGCTAAAAACTTGGGTGTTGTGTTAAGAATAGACTAGAAATGAGCAAGAAGGGAGGCAGGGGGACTTGGTTGGGTGGAGGAGACCAGATCCCATTTTAATAGCAGAAGTGGGTGGTTTGGTAAAGACTCATAAGTATGAGAGCATGCCTTCTCTTTGCTGGTGTTTAGTTATATGGTCCAATAAGGTGAGTAGTTTCAGTATTACTGGTCTCATTGCATGTATGAGGGCTAGTGATTGAAGTTCAAGGTGGGTGACTTTTCCAGTGTCACTTCCCAAATGGTTTCAACCCAAGTCTCTCTTACTCCAAAGTTCACCTTTTCTCCTCCTTCCTACTCAGAAAAACAAAAGGAAAAGTCTGCATTGTCTAATGTAGAACCAAATAGTAAGTTTTATGACCCATTAAATGACTGTTAACACATGTTCTTCTGTTATCTTTTATTCTCTGATGGTGTAATTTTTTTTTCTATGTTAATACAGAAGTACTGACTTAGTAAAAAGGGCTTGGTCATTTAAGTACTTTAACTTTAAATAGAGACTGGATAAAATAAGTCTGCTCCAGAAAGAGACTTAAAATGATAAGTTTAAGGAAAGAATCCCTAAGTGACAATTTCTCAGGTTTTAGCAGAAAGGCAGTGCTGACATTTGTGTTAATTATAGCTAAAGGGAATGAGGCTGAGGGAATGGAGGATGAATTCATATTTTGGAGAATTAAATGTAATTTTTCTTATGTTGTCCCTGAGTGTCCATTGGGCAATGCAAAACAAAGAGAATGAATACCTAACACTATAAAACAATGTAGGAGAATTATAATGTTGAATATTAAATGTCAAGTGATAAATGATAAAATATTATATAACATAGGCTAAAGCTTCAGTTTAAACACAGTACCTTGGTTTTCTGGATGATACTGTAGGTTTTGACTAGAAATGAATAGTGTTTTGCTTTGTTTTGTTTTGTTTTGTTTTGGGGGCTCAGGTGCTGAGTATGTTGAGACAGTGCTGGGAACTGATCCCCCCCCCCCCCAGCTTCAAAATGTTTCCTTCTTAGGAAACCTCACAGTTACCATCCTGGGATTTGGAGTGAGAAGTCAGAGTTAATCCTGGCAAGAAATCACTCAGAATAGAAAATGAGATCTGAATCTTGGTCCACAGGAGCTGAGGACAGAGTCTTCTCTGGGTTTCCCATGGTCTAGGGCTCCTTTGTGCAGAGACCTAGAGGAGTTTATATATCTGAAACATCATACATACTCAGTTTAAAAATACAGTCAGATCTAGAGCTTACTGATCTCTATGTCTCATTGATCATCATAGCACCCTACGGAATAGATACTACTATTCACATTTTACACATGATGAATTAAGATACAGAGAGGTCAATAATTTGCCCAAGATCCCACAAATAGTAAGTTGTGTGACTAGGACTTGATTCCAGGCAATCTGACACCTAAATCTACCTTAAAGTTTTCTTCTTAGTAAACATGTGTGAACTTTTGAATTGAGTGACTGGTGCTGTGACTTTTCATGGTAAAATACTCTGTCTGCTTTTGCAGGGATTTTGGAAGTGAAGTGGTTGAAAGCTTTTCTGGTGTTCCTTTTTTAAAAAAATTGTTGATAATATTGTTAGAATGACCATATCTGCTCTAAAAAATGGCAGTAATCCAAATCCACCTTCCCCAGCAGATTCTGTTATTTTATTTTTGGCTCTAGCTTGCATCACCATCTATCTTTAATTTATTTGGGATCATGTGCCACCCCCATTATTGTAGGGTCTGTGAGAGCGTATGGGTCACTGTCCAGCACAAAGTAGGTACATAAATTCTTGTTCAATTAATGACGAGAGTTAATACGAAGTGCATTGGTGTCTTTACCTTAGTCTTGTAAAGCCCTTGAGCCTTTGAAAAGGATTGATGTTCCATCTTATACTTCTCACACTGGAGCAGTGAAACCTCTTATAGCTGTCTGTGATTCGAGAGTTACAAGTTCAGGCCAAGCACTTCTAGTTGTCATGACGTATAGAAAATTCTTTGTCCAAAAGTTAATAAGAAAATCCTCTTAACCTTCTTAAAACTAGACTTTAGGCCTCCAAGAATACTGTGTGGTCTGAAACATCTGTTCCATTCCTTAAGATTTAGAGCTTGACAGATTTCTGCCATGTACGAGGTACTGGTGCGTATGTTCAGTTTTTGTTACCCACATACTCTATCCTGGATACTTGTGTTGTGGAAAACCCTTTTATGCTGAGAAAGGCAAAAAGGTCCGTGTTCTCGTGCAAAGTGTTATTTAGGTCAGGGATACTGTACCAGCATGGTTTCTTTAATTGGCCTTTGGTAGTCACAGTATTTGTTGAATCATAAAATACATGTGAAATCGCTTTATTCAATTTGTTTGACTACATTTGCATTCACTTTGCCCTTATTAAGAGTTTGGGTCGAGCCAAGTGTGGCGACACACATCTATAAACCTAGAATTCTGGGAGGCTGAGGCAGGGTAGCAAGTTTAAGTTTATCCTGGGAAATGTAATGGCTTCGCAAGTCTCTGTCTCAAAATAAAAAAAAAAAAATTTTTTTTTTAAAGGGCTGGGAATGTACCTCATTGTGAAGGCCAGTTTGGGCTCTCCAATTTGAAAGGCCTGGGTTTAAATCATGCTTCTGTCACATACTAGGTGCTGTTTCCTTGTATCTAAATTGGGAATTATACTACCACTGTGCATCGGAACACAGGACGCTTCTGTTTAACTGGCTAAGGGACTGCTTCTTCTGTTGAGGTGCCATTGTCTCATTTAAGTCTTCTAATCACCACATCAGTTAGGATTGGAGTAGATTGAAAAATAGTGGCCTTAGTAGTTTTAACTGTTTCTCAGGTAAAAAGTCCAGACATCATTAGGGCTCTAAAATTTTTTGGCCATTTGGTGTAGACTTTAAGTTCAGGGTCCAAAGTTACTGCCAGAGCTTCTGCAATAACTTCTGTATTCTGAGCAGCAAACAGGATGTTCCGCAGGTTAAAAAGCATGTACTTAAAGTTTGAAGACTTGTAAGACTTTCTGAATATATCTCATTGACCAGGACTTGGTCACACTGCTATACCTAACTGCAAAGGAAATTTTTTTTTTCATCCAGAAACACATTTCCTTGCAACTGCACTTAGCCATTTTTCTCATATCCGTATCTTCCTGGATCCTACTTGTCTTGGGATTACCAACTGCCGCTTGCCTCTGTTTGTATCATTTCTTTTCTGTGTAGATTCTTTTTATTCATATATTTTACTTCCTCATAAGTTTAGGTTGCTGTGCTTCTTCTTGGTCTTGATGTTACTGAGTAACTTTTTTTTATATTCTAACATCCTCAATTTATAGGAGGAGAGGTTTATTTTGGCTCAATATTCAGTCCATAGTCTGCTGGCTCCAAGGAAAATGGCATGCTTTAGGGCCAGTGATGGCGAACTTTTTAGATCTTTCAGTGATAAAAGATAACCAGCTATGGCATGGGTGGCATAGGTTCACCACCACTGGCCTAAGTGTAAGGGCATGGTAGAGGAAAACCTGTTTGTGTTATGGTGGCTGGAAGCAGAGTAAGAGGAGCTGGGAGGGAGATACTTACACTCTTCCAGGCCATATCTCCAGTGACCCATCACTTCTGAATGGATCGTGTGTCCTAACAGCATGTGAGTGGACTAATTCACTGGTGAGAATAGCTTCTCCATGATCAGTCACCTCCCCAAAACGCTGAGTACATGAGGCTTTGGTTATAAACCATTATAGCAGGTAAAGAAATAAATCCTCTAGGGTATTACTCATTATTTTACTCTACTGCATTGGAAGGGAATTTCTTCCCTTTCCTCTCTGTACTTTTTTTGTTTTGCTTTGTTTTGTTTTTTTGAAACTGGGGGTTGAAACAAAGGTTTTTATATTGAGCTACATCTCCAGCTCCTTTTAAATTATTGTTATTATTTATTTATTTATTTATTTATTTTGTCTTGAGACAGGGTCTGGTTGGCCTTGGGCTCAGGCTGATCTCGAACTTGCAATGATCCTCCTGCCTCAGCTTCCTGAGTGCTGGAATTACAGGAGTACAATACCATGCCTGGCTTATTATTTAATTTTTAAACAAGGTCTTGCTAAGTAGCTAAATTGTCCAGGCTGAGTTTATATTTATGATACTCCTGCATCAGCTTCTCTAGAGTGCTGGGATTATAGGTGTATGCTAGCACACCTGGCTTCTCTCCATGCTTTTTAGTCAGAATTTTCCCCAAATTGTTTTTCTTGGAGCAGTACTAGTGATTTTTACTGACATCTTGCTAAAGACTGCCTAAAATCTTACTGATATGAAATGAAGAAATCCTGATATGATTTATGTCTTCGTTTAGTTATTTTTTTCTGATGACTGAAAAGCTGAGGCTTATGCTGAGAGAGAACTTTTCAAATCTTTGTAAGTGAATTTCTTAAAGAGATCCTGTGTTAAGGTTATCATTTTTTTTAACAGGTGAGGACAATGATCCTTTTTGGAATTCCTGGTTCCAATTGTAGATTGCTTGGGAAGTACAGATAACAAAGGGTGTTGGCCTTGTTATAATGAAAGCACTTCAGAATGTGTCAGAGGCAATGTTGGCCATGGATGCAAATGTTTCTTTTAACACTGATTACTACCAGGGCTGAGGATTTAGTTCAGCGGAATAAGTGCCTGCCTTGCACGCCGCCTGGTCATGAGTTCGATCCCTGGTACCCATAAAAAACAAAAAAAAAACAAAACCCCCCCAAAACACATTAATTACTACCATTGTTTTTCCTACTCTGAAATTAAAAATAAATGTTGAATAATAAAAGTTTCCACATTTTGTAAAAAAGAATCTCATTTTGTCATGAGGTTTTTGGGGTTTTTTTGTTACTTATTTCCCATTTAGGGGGACTAGCTACTGAGCATACTAATGGAGTGTTAACGTATTCACTGTTAATGCTTCTAGTGACAGCTCTAACAGAAGGTGGTGCCAGTTCTTAAGTAGGTGGCATTCCCAAGTGCTTATTTCCAGTCTGGAGGAGTGAGGGAGTGCAGCATAGTGACGAATATGACCTTTACTAAGAGGATGCCACCCACACAGCACTTTGGAGCACCCAGGTATCTGGAAGAGGGTCTTGAATCTTCTGTTGTCACTGTTCACCAAATTTTGTATTGTCCATTTGTCCAGGGATGTTATCGAGAGAGAAAATGCCTGATCTAAGTTCAGAGTAATGTTTGGAAGTAGATGGTCGGGCTGGAGGCCTCATTCAAAGGTGTTTCTTTCTCTCCCATCCCCTTTCTTGTTTCACCAGTTTTCTCTGTTATTCCCAGGACTCTCGAAAAGTTGACTTGACATATTAACTTTTTATTATTATCATAAGCAAAATTATACTGGAGAAAATAAGAGTGGGTAACAAGTATCTTTTTTTTAAATATCATAATGAAGAAGGGTTTCAAAGTGCATCAAAATTAGCACTGTCAGTATACCAAGTCTAAAAAATAATTCTCATAAAAATAGGTTGTGGTTTTTTTACCCTCTGGTACTGAAATTATACTTTAAAATCATTTTTTTGGTTGCATTACATAGCAAATAATCTATTTTCTGCCCCCTTGTTGAAATTTTGTTTTGTATGTATGTGTTTTTCTATTTTCATGCTTAGTTTTGAAATTTCTTAGGGAAAACAACAGTGAACTGTAAGTAATCGTGTTAATTTTAAATTGTCCTCTTTCTTTCTTTTTCTGCACCAATACTTCTTAAATGGATCCATCTTGTTAATATTTTGGAAAAGAAGATGTGATTGCTTTGGAAATAATGTTCTTTAGTTTTTCCTTCGGCAAATCTATATGGGGATTTGTGAATGCTGACTTAGAGACTCCTGGGTCACAGTTTACCTAGGATAGAGATTCGGTCACTAATTGGAAGTAAGTGCTTGTCTGTTATTCCACGCTATGATTTATAGCCCCTGGATTGATTTATATCCCTTAGGTTCTTGCAAACAGAGCATCTATATGGGAAAAGGTTACAAAGTGTCATTATCTTTAGTTTGTTGCTGATTTTTTTTTTTTAACCATGATCAAAGGAGGTTTGGTTATACTTTTAAATCTCTTTGTATTCACCTCTCATCTCACTAGGGAGGTGGCCGTCCTAGTGGTAGTGAATTTGGAGTTCGAGTTATAAACATGCTTCCTGGGCTGAGGAAGTATGTTCAAGGATAGGTCAGTAGTTATAAGGATTAAAGATTAGAGAAGAGAATGAGGTAATAAGGATATTGAGAACAAACAAGACACACAAGGTTGAGGGTTTTTAGGGCAACAGTTTTGGTAATTCCAATAGCAGCACTTGTACACTGGTGGAATGAGAAAAGGAAGGCATAAAAAGTAGGGTTGTAGTAACTAAAGAAAAAATATTTCTTCTTCATTAACAGAAAAAAACTTTTAAAAGAGTTACTCTGTAATGATAAATGCTAGAACTCTTTCTTGTGTTCCTGAGGACATTGATCTTTTAAACAAATGTTGCTCTGTTCTAGTGGTGATTGGGTTAGGCTGAGGGGGACACATAACAGTCTTTAAACAAGTTAGAGGTTTCTTCCTCGTTGTAGTTAGGGGTCGTGAGGAGAACAATTAAAATCAGCATATGGAATTTATAATGTTATTTTATGATGTTCATCCAGAGTTGTTAACACAAGAAACTGCAGGAAATCTATCCACAACACTAAAGACATAGAATATTCAGTCAAGGGCCTGAATCCCACAGCAGTGTCCTGCATGAGTCCAGATGAAGATCCAGAGCTCATGACAGACCCTCCCACAAGTCCAACTGGAGGTGTAGAACCCACAAGAAAGACTCAACGCCAGTCTCTTTTACGGATCTGTGCTGCGAAGGTCTGAAAGTCAGCAATGGAAGTTAGAATACGTTGAGGGTTCTATGCTGGAGCCTGGAGCCGAGAAGTCATGCTCAAAACAAAGACCAGGGCTGTCCTGAAAAGCACCACAGCCATCCTCAGTGACACGGAGGCCCAGAGCTCCTCCAACGATAAGCACAGTCAAGTACATGCCAGGAAGCCAGCATAATGACTTTGTCCTGGAGATTAGGTGCCACAAGTCTTCTTCTCTGGAGCCAGGAAGCAATGTTCGATGTAAGGACCAGAGCTTCTCCAGGAGAACCAACGGCTCAAACAGCAACACGTAGGAGAACCCACAATGCCTCAACGCCTCCCTTCTCCACACCTCTATGTTGGCAGCTTTCCTCAGGTGAAACATCTACGTTCAGCACCCTGGTGATTTAATTCTGCTGGCATTAAGTTGACCACCAGTTTGTAATCTATAACATTCCTTTCTTAAAAAATGTTTTCCAGGACTAAAGATTGAATTTAGGGCCTTTACACTGAGCTGCACCCACAGCTGTTTTTTATTTTTTTATTTGGACACAAGGTTTCTCTAAGTCTGTAAGTTGCCCAAGGTGAGCTCAAACATGTGATCCTGCTGCCTCAGTCTTCCAGAGTGCTGAGATTACAGGTGTGCTTCCATGCCTGCCTTGAGGTTTCTCTCTTAAGTGGAGTCTGGAGAGAGGGAAATTGCTTTGGCATGGGAATCTCCAGGCTTGCTCATACTTGTACTCCATTTCCTGTGTCCACTGTTCTCCAGGTGCCCCCACAGCCCAAGATTGTCACTGGAGCTACAGTAAGTCACAGTTACAGAATTCAGAAGTAGCAAAGAAGAGCAATAAAGAGCCCTTCTTACAGTCACTTCCCTTTAAGCCTCTTTCACTTACATCTCATTTCAAGGAATTTAGTTATGCCTAGTTCCAAGGCAGACTGGGCATCTTTTATTCCAGTGGCATAAAATAAGATTGATATTTTTCATTTAGGGAAAATAAGTTTTCTAGTTGACTTGGAGAATTGTTTAATAATTCACTACTATATTACTAAAGGTGTCATTTGGTGGTAATTTTTGAAGATAAATTGAAAGGAGGGATGTTGGGCAAAGTTATGAGCATTTTCAGTGTCCATCTTTGAGAATACCAGTGGCATTGCCCTAAGGTATTTCCAATAGTATATTTCATTAAAAATAAAAAAGATCAGTGATATTACAATAATAACAATGATGATACCTTAATATAAATGCTTTTCTAATAGTAAATATTTTGTTATTTGTTTTGAACATTAGCACTAGTAAATGTTTGGAATTCCTTACAAGGTTAGATTGATTCTACACTCAACAATTTTATCTTTTGAGATTGATTATCCATTGCCATTAATTTTTATTTTGAATATCTTTGTGGCTTTTCAGTCTTTTCCTTACTAATCTCCTTTAATTGTACTGAATTTTGTGTTCCACAGATACTGTCTGTAGAGTCAGCAGTCTTTGATAGAGTTAGCCTATATGACTTGGTGTTCAAAGGAATGTATTTTTTGAAACCATTTGACTACCATAGAAATCTGGGGATCCTGTATCTCAGTTTCCTTGGTATAATGGATAAAGCTATGATTACAGAGATTTTTTACAGAGAAACCTTTACTTAACATCAGTAAACCATAATAGTGTTAAATTATATAAGGTTAGGGTTATTTTGATTGCATGCCAACTTATTATGCTAAAAATATTCTTCCAGTTAAAGAAAAGAAACCCATATTTATGTTCATTTAGTATGAATGGTTTTGCGAGTGGGCATGAGTTTTAGGAATCTACCTATATATAAAAGTAAGAAGTTATGAATTCTCAATTGAGTGCTGCCACTGATATCCTTCCTAAGATCAAGGACCTCAATAATCTCTAAGTTTAGTCCTTTCAGAACTTTTTGCAAATTACTATGAGCATTTTTCTTTTAGAGAGAGTTTTTATAAAACTATTATAAAGATTATAGATACAATAATCTGATAAGAGTGGAACTAAAAAATAAGTGCCTATAAAACTTAAAGACTTTATCATTAAAAATTGGATATTTGATAAGACCAGTGAAATAAAATTGTTTTATGTTCCATTCCTTAAATTTTGCTGTTATAGAGAAGTTTCTGCTTTATAGTTCCATGATAAAGTTGTACGCCCCACTTTATCTCTGAGGTGTATGAGCTAGCCTAGAAAAAAGCAGGTAAAAAGAACAAAATTCAACTACTTACTTATTAATGTCAACATAGCAGATTTTTTTTAAAGAGGGAAAAAAGAAAAAGTGGGATGAAGCCAGTTCTTTGGTTAAACATTTCGTGGTAATATCTTAGTCTCATTTTGATCTTATAGAGAATGTCTGAATGTACCCAGATCTCATTTGCTGTTTGTAGAATTGGCATTTACATGGTAAGCAATGTATATTTTTGTGGTACCAAATGTTCTAAAACGTAAGTGGAGAACCAAGTGTTGGAGGAGAGCACGTGGAGCAATAGGGATTATCTTTTACTGCTCATAGGAATACAGATGTACACAAGTACTTTTGAAAAACAATAAAGTTGAGCATATCCTATGATGGAGAAACTCCACTCTTTAGGAATATGCCTTAGAAAAACTGTTATGTAATTACAAGGTCCATGTTAGAGGAAGTTTCTAGCAGAAATACTGTACTCACAGAAGCAAAATAGCTGAAATAATACAAATATCCATTAATAATAGACTGGGTTAAAGAAAATACGGAATTTTAATTTAGTAGATTACCATTCAAAAGCAAAACAATTATGAAGAACAACCTGTTGACCATGGATCCATCTCACAACCATAATGTTGAATGAAAGAAGTCACAAGAAAATGTATGGTGTACAACTTCACTTTTATAAATTTCAAGCACAACAAAACTAATATGGGGTGTGGTGTGGTATGGTGGTGCATGCCTGTCATCCCAGCACTCTGGGAGACTGAAGGACAAGGACCACAAGTTTAAGTCTTGCTTGAGTAACTTAGTAACTGTCACAAAGTATAAAATAAAAAAGGGCTGAAAGTAGCTCAGTGGTAGAGTGCCCCTGGATTTGATCCTCAGTATTGCAAAACAAACAAGTGAAAAAGAAGGAAAGAAAAAGATTACAGAAAATGCTTTGTCATCTACCTTGCACAGAGGAACATGTACATGTCTGTATAAAAAACTTAAGGAAATTGCTAGAAATGAATGATGCAAGAGTTATAAGTAAAACAGAGCACAGAGAGGAGCCCTATTTTGTGTTTGTAGCTTTCCCGGTGTTGCTGGGGCGTGGAATATGCTGAATAACTGACCATTCAATTATATTAAAGTAAGGCGAACACAGTTTTCTTTTTGTTGTAGTTTGAACTGATGAATTTTTTTCTTTATTCCTTCCATTGGCTTTTTTGGGATTAATTTCATTGGTACATTTTAGATACATATAATGATTACATTCATTAGAGAAAGTTTGTACCCATACATGATTATTTCTTGATTCTTCTTTTTTTCCCCCAACCCCCTCTCCTCCCTTCAACCTCTCTTCTCATTTACAAGAGCTTTGTTACCATTTTCTTCCATTTTTTTCTTTTCCTTTCTTTCCTTTCCTCCTCCCACATCCTTTGTTCCCCTTCCTATTTGGGTATATTTTCTTCCTGTTTCCCAGTATCTGTTACACATTTTGGTCTTTATTTATTCTTTTAGTTTCTCCCATTAGAAAAACAATGTGTTATTTAAACATATGTGCCCAATTTATTTCACTTAAGGGTATGGACTGTTTTCTTTTTTGTTTTCCCTTCTTTCCTTTACCCCTCCTCCCTCCCTAGTTTCCCTCACTTTTGAACAATTTCTTTCTATTTCACAATACCTTTCACACATTTTGGTCCTTATTTACAGATTCTGTATCTCAAACCAGAGAAACGATCCAATATTCTTTTGTTTTACTTGCTTGTCTCAGATGAGTATTGTCCCTTGTTAGATGAATAAATAGCTAGATTACTTGAAAATAAAAGTTTTTCTTACTTTGTGTGAAGCTGCTTTATGAGTAGCTTCTACGTCCTCTGAGGAGAGGACAAGAGAAGGCAGAGAGAACCTTCAGACCATGCTGTGATCTGACATCTGCCAGGGAGAGTGGAAGGAAGGAGAGTTGAGGAGGAACAACTCCAGACGACAGTGCTGTTCTGAGAAAGTGAACACAGCTGTAGAGGTTTCCCTCTGCGGCAGGAAAAGCCCTGGCTCCTGTTCCTCTGTTCCAGGTTCTCGTTGTTAGCAGCCCAGCCAGTCCACACCTTTAGCACCAGTGACCCAGTGAATCTGCAGGTGTGGCAGCATGGGGATCGGGGACTGGCTGGCTGTCAATCAGCTGTACCTGTCTGGAGGGGAGGTCTGGATAGCCCATTTCCATGACTGCCACAGCGAGCCAACACAGTGGGATACAGGTCTGAACACACTAAGTGGAAAAATCCAGAAACAAGTTTAAAATTGTGTACTATTCTGAATAACAGGATGAAATTTCGTGTTGTCCTGCTCCTTCCAGTAGCATGTTGTCCAGCATATCTGCGCTCTGTACACTATTTGCCATTGATTACTTATTGGCTATTTTTGTTATGATACCAACTATTGCAGTATCACAGTGGTTGTATTCAAATCACCATTATTTAAAGTCAAAGATATGACTGCAAGAAAGACAGTTTTGATATTGTATATTGTTATAATTATTCTGTTTATTATTTGTTATTTTTATTGTGTCTTACAGTGTCTTGTTAGTGAATTATACCTTATCATACATATATATGTATAAGAAAAATATACTATATATATAGAGTTTGGGGCTATCCAGAGTTTTAGTCATCCACTGAGGATCTTGAAATGTAACCCTAGCAAATAAGGGATTACTAGCACTTAGTCT
>PVJX010001324.1:26418-168521 GCA_004027295.1 Dolichotis patagonum
GACAAAACAGGAAAATTTTCTCATAGCTTCCATTGAAAATAAATTTGGAGTTCAAAGTAAAACAAAAAGTAGAGGAGGAAATTTAAAAAGATTATGGATTAGCTCATGAGATGAGAAACAATGGTACATTGTTTGCTTGAGGGTTATTTTTCCCCCTAGGGGTTTTAACATTATTGCCAAATAGCAACTAGTAAATAGCATTTAAAAGTGAAGAAATAGAAAGCTCCATACATTTTATATAGTAGAAACACATACTCTGGAATGAGCAATACCAAAATGGCACTTAGATGAGACAGATATATTAAAGTTCAGTAAATAAAAGTAAATGTGTTGTATAGGGTGATGCGTACTGAACTAAGCTCAGAGACATCAAACCCTATTCTGTATGTGCTGCCCACCTTCTCTTCCTAGGTATGGAGTAGACAGAACTTTCTGTAGGCACTGAAAGCCAATGATGGTTGTATAGTGGGCCTTAACTCAGGAATGAAGGAAAATAAAGCCCATCTCTTTTCCAGGTAGGAAACTTTAGATACAGGTAGAAAAACTAGAGTATTAACTGTGGTGTAATTATAATGGCTATCAAAACCTAGGATAAACTTAGAAAGTGATTCAGGGAAAATGAAACATGGTCCAAGGAGATAGATAACTCTTTCACTTACTTTTGATGAGTGTAACATAGGAGGTAGTGTGCATTCTCTTCATTGTAATGTAGGGATGTATTACAAAGAAGTTACTGAGTTTCTGGAACAAAAGAAGAACTGTTGTGTGGGTCTAGACTGTTTTGGGTATTAAACAACAGTTATTTGGTTCAGGTCAGGAGTTTGGAGGGGAAGTAGATTTAGGCCACAAATTCATAGTACAATTGTGGTTCTATGTTTTTATGAAATCCTGCCAATGCAAACAGACCAGTCTTAGGGATATGAATTTGAAGTCAACTTTTTGTGGGCAGGTATGGATGAACTCTGGGTCAGAATGGGACACACAGGCATTGATTGGGACTTCCCTTTAGAACCTACAGGTAAGAATTCTCAAAGGCACCTACATTTGTCCTCAGACTTCTCTGAGTTGGGAATTGCAACCATAATGGAGCCAGAAGCACAGTGGTGGACATGCTAGGGTGATGCTGGCTAGAAGTAGAGGGTGGGATGATAAGTAACTTCTGACCTTCTGACTGGATTATAAACCCCTTTGACTGGCTTTTGATGTAGAAAGGTCCAAATGAGTGAAGTTGGGGTCCATTGTGCATCTTTCTATGAACTGTACTGTTCAAAGTATGCAGAAGCCATATGGGTGGTTGCTTATCTTTACTCAAGCAAAACATGAACTGAAATTCAATCAGTGGGTAAATGAGGTTTGAACTAAATAATAATCAGGAAAATATCATGCACAGCTGTAGCTTTAAAAAGAACTCTTATAGAAATTATTCTGTGCTATTTCATTGGCAAAGAAAGCTTTTATTCATCAAAACAATGTCAAGTTAGTGAGAAAGGTATACTGATGCTCCTTATGATGAGGTCACATCATGTTAAGCTTATGGTAAGGCAAAAATGCATTGACATACCCAATTTACCAAATGTCAGAGTTGAACAAAACAGTTGCTGTAGAGGCTGGGTGATCCTACAGCAGACTGGGAGCTGTGGCCGCTGTTGCTGCTGCACAGCATCGCCAGACAGGAGCATACAGCATATCAGTAGACTGACAAAAGATCAAAATGCAAAATTTGAAGTATGGTTTATAGTAAATGTATATCTCTTTTGCTTCATTGCATCCAAAAATCCTAAGTGGAGCTGTTAGGAATTGTGTTAGATTTTCATCATTGTCATGAAATACCTGAGGTAAACAATTCATAAGAGAAATGTTTACTTTGGCTCGTGGTTTTGAAGGTACCCAGCCCATGATTATTTGATTCCATTGCTTTGGGCCTGTGGCAAGGCAGCACATCATAGCAGAGGGCATGTGATCAAACCAAACTGCTTATTCTATGAGCAGAAAGAAAAGAGGGAAGCAAAAGGAAAGGCTATCTTCCACAGGCTCCTTCAAGGACATATCCCTAGTGACCTAAAGAGCTGTCACTAGCTGCCACATATTAAAGGTTCCATCACCTCCCAAAAGCGCCACCCTGTGGATCAGACCTTTAATACATGGGCCTTTGGGGGATATTCAAGATACAAACTACAGTATAGCAGGGACAATCTGTATTATTATCGTCATTTTATAGAGTGGGAGCTGAGGCTTAACATGGTTTAGTGTCCTTTCCATCTGGTAGAGATCAGATTTAGAGCCACAGTTTAAACTGATAATACTCTAGGGTTTTGAATTGTTAGGTGTCACACTCAACTACTTTCCAGAGAATAGGTGTTCAATGTAAACTTGTTAAATGTAATCTAGAATAAGTCACTCAATTTTTTTCCTTTATTCTGTGTCAATTTTGAAGGCCAATTATTTTGCAGAATATCTTTCAGTTTAGATTTGTCTGATTGTTTTTTCATGATTATATTAAAGTTAAACATTTTCAAAGGCGTATTGTGCCAGTTTATCCTATCATTCATAATAGTTTTTAAAAAGTTCATAACCCAAGTTTTGGAATTTCTGTTTTTACCCCAAATTCACAGACTATATCCTATTTAGAGCCTGTAATGTATCTTATCTGTTCACTATTCAAGCTTTGTATTTCATTACACTATTTCATTACAGCTTTGTAATGTGTTTAGAGGTAGACAAGGGACTAAGCTGCCTGTTTGTTTTCTGTTTTTTTTTTAATCAAAATACAGTAGCAAAAAATGGGATAATATATAAAAAAATTAATTTTTCACTGTTGTGGAAGCTGGGAAATCCAAGATTGAGGGACCTTGTCAGGTAAGGGCTTTTTTGATGTACTGTAACAAGGTAGAAGTCATCTCAAGGAGCAAGCAAGCACCTGTGTGCAGGAGCAAGAGAACATTCTAGAAAGAGAAGTTGCTTTTATAATGAAGTCACTACCATGATAACAAACCCAGTCCTGTGATATCATTAATCCATCATAAGGATAGAGCCCTCATGATCTAATCACTTCTCAAAGGCCCCCACTTCCCAGTGATATTGCAGTCAAGTTCCAGTATGAGTTTTGGAGGGAGTATTAATATTAGCTATTAGCATGATTGGAATGTTTTTAGGATCTTGGTATTTTGATTTGTTGTAGATGAAGTCTTCAATAGTATTTTTCTTCACTGGATTACAGTATTAACCCTTTCTTGAGCAACTCTAGTTCACTGTCCATGTGGCTCAGCCAGCCATGCTGTTTCACTCAGGTGGCTCCCCCGACTCTGTGCAAGCTGCCCCTTATTTTCAAGGGTTAACAGTGTGCAATAGTGGTAGTGGCAACCTTATTACCATTAGTCCAGAAGAAATTCTGATTAACTATGTATCTGTCTGTCTGTCTCTCTAGGTATGTAATATTATATATACATATATATATATGTATATGCATATATATTTTTTATTCCCGATGTGGATTTTTGTTTTGTATAACTAAAGAGTTGGAGTAGGAAATTGATTAAACTACATTTTATCCTTACCAAAGGGCCATTGTGAAGTTTCCTTTGGTAATTATGAAGTGTAGCTATGTAGTTCGGTGGAAAGGTTCTTTCCTAACATTTAAGAAACATTTAGAGTCATTTAATATAGGAACTTAAAATACTTTGTTTTCTAACTTAAATAGCATGATGCCTCTTAATTTTCACCGTGAATATATCAGGTTGATGGAAATTTCCAGCCTATGAAATGTGCCTTTTTATGTTGATTTTATGGAAGCTTGACTTTGTTTTCTTGACAAATATTTGGTCCTCAAGACCAGTACTTTTCTCTTGATAGGAGGAATAATTTGGTTTTGTCAATCATTAAAAATTGCCCTAAAATGTAGTACTAGTCAGGGTATATTTCATTTATATTCATGGTTTGGGAGTAAAATCATATTTTGGATTCTAAAATATACCCAGAAAATTAATTGACCCTGGGAATGACTTGGCCTTTGCTTTATAGAATTTAAATTTATTTAAATAGTGACTTAATATATCACACAAAGTGAACCTGGATGAAATTATGCTTACTTCAGAGTGGAGAATCACTTTGCATTGTCTCTGTTCTTTTGGGTTTAGTTTAGAATATGGTGTGCAGTAAGTGCTTAGTAATTACAGTAGCTGTTGACTAAACAGGTATATAGTTTTTTGGGGTGGGGAGATCAGAGCTCCTTGCCCAGGCTCTGTGCTTGGGTAGCCCTGGTCTAGTTCCAAGCACAGACTTGGTAATTTGTGTGCTTCTGCTTAAAAGGGCCATAAGGATAGGGAGTTCCTGCTTTGTTCATTGCCGTATCTTTAGTGCCCAGAAAAAATGTCTGGTATGTTATAGGTGCTCAATAAATATTTGTAGAATGAGTGAACAAACAGAGCTCTAATTAGTGTGTTGAAACAGGCATATACATATCCCTAGGATACAGAAGATATTCTAAGAGGTATGTGGGCAGTGATAGGATTATAAGGAAATCAGTGTCCATTTGTGGAGATTCTCCTTTACTGCAATCACCTCAGTCTTGGTGCTTCAGATATAAGAGCCCTCAGGGCACAAAACAAACATTCAAAATGTGTTATTGGTGTTGAGGAAGTGAATGACTCTGATATGACTAGACAACAAATCATTTTCAGTTTCTTGCTTTCAATAGAACTGAAGCAGATCTGCTTACATTGCCAAACTAATCTTTAAAAATATCAGTCATGATGTGATTTTTGTCATATAATTAGGAAGACATGAGAGAAGTAAATGATATCACAGCAGCGAAACTTTTATTCCTATGTGCTAAATTATAAGAACAGGCTTATATCTACATGTAAAAAATATGAAAAATAGGAATAGAATTTATGCTGGACCGTATTTGCATTCTAGTCATATGTAATCCTGTTAAGTTAATGTATGTATATATAGCCTATTCATTATATTTGGATATATTATTGAAAAGTGTAGCTTTTGATATTATGATGGATTTATCAACATTTATTATGTATTCATTTTGATCAATTGTGGACCAATAATAATTTCAGAAATTTCGTAAAAACTTTAAAAAAGTATTTGAAATTTATGATTACTGGAAATGTAAAACTTATGATGTTAATTGTATACACAATTCATTTACAGGGAAGTTTCGTAGGGTGATCAGTGAAAGATTTATGGATACAGAACTGCGTTATATTAATGAATTAAATTCTGCTGGTGTTATAGGAATACTTGAATTCAAAATAAAGAATAAAAAAAGAAATAAGACTAGAGTAACTTCTTTTTACAGAATGACTATTTTTCAAGTTTCAGTGACATTTAGAGAATTTTTATTCATGTAGGAGAGTAGTACTTTTATTTGTAAATGTAAATATCCTGACAAGTTACAAATTATGTAATTTGCAATTCATCAAATTAAATGTCAACTTAAACATAAGCAAGGATTATAGCTTTAAAAAATAATTTAGAGGGTAGTTGAACAAAAATTCTATAGTAACTATTGCTTACCTTAATCTCAGCCGTCAGGAGGCTCAGGCAAGAGAATCACATGTAGTCTTGGGACTACATGGTAAGTTCAAGGCCAGCCTGAACTACACAGTGAGACTTCATCTCAGAAAGAACAAAACAAAGAAACAAAAACTACAGTTCATGTAGTTTGGGCCCTGCCTCAGGAAAACAACACCACCACCAACAATAAACAAGAACCACAGTTCAGGTGACTGTGTCCCAAGGAGTGGTTTGATAGGTCTGTGGTAGAGCCTGGGAATCTACCTATTGATAAATATCTAGACTATGTTCCTGGCTAAAATTCTTTGAGGAACATGATATGGGGAATACATAGGTCACTAATTAAAGAGTTTCTGGAAACATTAGTTCTCTATAATCCAAGGAAAGAAAAAGTGAGAAGTCAATGAGGTTTAACAGTATGGTGTGATGGATCCCAACCAGTAACTTGGGAAGCATATGTTAAAGCAGGTACAGAAAAACAGTAGTAGTGTTCCTGCTTTAGGATACATGGGGAATTCTTTACCCAGATTTTTCAAAAATAATAATATAAATGTAATAAAAATATGAAAAAGAACCAAGGAAAGCTTACAAGAATAAACCAACAGGAAAGATTAGGAATCGTTATATCTTCAGCTTCCTTGAAATTCTTGCTCAGCTGTAGTATTTACACTAAGCTCCAGAAAACATTTTATGTTCTTCTGTTTTTCCCTGGTGCATTCTTATAATTTAGTATTGGGCAATCAAATTTAGTTGAAGTAGTAGAAACCTACTGAAACCTCTTAAGTACAAATGGGGAATTGATTTTCCAGTTTCTGGGATTTCATACCAAATCCAGAGGCAAGAACATGCTGTGTTCAGGAGGTGTAGAACCTAAACCAAGAGGCCTCAGTGACATACTGCAGGATTTTTTGTTTCTCATTTTAAATTTTCTCCTGATGGTATCTTGCTTCCTTTTTTCTCAACAGACTCACATTTTTCTGCTTCTGTCTGAGGGGGACAGAAGCCATCTCAAGGTCATCTGTTACAGCCATATGAAGAGATCAACTCTCTTATCTTGAACTTCAGGTTGTGAATGAGAAGGGTTTTCCTAGCTTGTTCTAATGCAGAGGCAAGATTTCATTATTTAAACATGGATCGGATCCTGGGACTAGTCAAGGTGCTTAGGTATAGGAAGTATTAGTGTAGCTGGAAGTTAATAATGTGAATCTCTTTCATAGATTTGAAGTGTGACTCAAAGCAATAAGCCTCACCTAGAGTGGTGTAGAACAAGGGCTTTGAAATAAAAACTGGGGTTGTTAAGTAATTCTGTGAATCTGAACAAGTTGTTTAACATCTCTGAACCTCTGCCTTCTCTGTTGTAGATGGAGATAATGATAGCACCAACCTCATGGGATCATGGTAGAAATTAAATGAGCAAATACACCTGTAAAATTCTAAAGTGGAGTGTGATACCTACCAACTCCCTAGTTAGTCATTATTCTAAAATACATATACATATACAAAGTCAGTCTCTAGCATTTCATAAAATTTGTTCAGGGACTTTCAGTACTGTATATTTAAATGAAATTTGTATGAAATAAGTGTGATTGTCAACTGGTAGAGAGGAATTCTTGTAAAAAATTTGTTTTATTAGCATTTTCTTAGCAAATTTAGTTATATCTTTGTAGAAGTTTGAGCGGGATGGCATAAAGTATCATTTTATGTGCAAAATTTGAAATAATTGAGTCCCACTGCAACTTAAAAAGATGAGTGTAGCTTTTCCAGTTTCAAAGCCACCTGAGCATAGCTTATGGCTATCAGTAGGAGCTGATCCTTACAGTCATTTTTCTCTGTCAGAACCTTTGCAGGTGTGGCAAGCTTTTTAATTTACCATTCTTGATTTTTTTTTATTTTGAAGATAGTAAAATACAATAAAACAAGACTGAACAAAGCCAATCAAGACAATACAGTGAAATTGGTGTAGAACTTCAGAGCAGGATACCGGGATAACAATAATAGGTACTATAGCATATGTTGTTATTTTCACAATAGTTGTCCATTCCAATCAGGTATAGCGAAATCAAACCCAAAACAGAACACTATACAGCCATTCAAAACAGAATATTGAATAGAGCAAAAACAATCAGAACAAAGCAAAACAGTGAAAAAAAAATACTTGCCTTCAAAGAGAAGGTGGGAGGAAATCCCCCATATTTGCTATATTGCATGTGGTCTTCCTCCCAAGAGATGCTCAGACCTCTGGCCCCAGGTCAGTCTTGTAAAGTGGCAGTGTTCATGATGAAATTAAAAAAGATTTTTTTTAAAAAAAGAAATTACATGAGTTAAAAATGCAATAAAGAAAGACAAATGACCTCTAAATTCTGTTAATTTAAGGAAACATTGAAAGTGGTATTAATGCAAATATTCAAAAAGGAATTGGCCAAGAGAATCATCTTTTTATAGAGGAAGTCTAATTTATTATATGTGTAAAAATTAACTCAGGGAGGTGACATTATGAGTTATGCTTATCAAAGATGATCTTGGAGCAAATGTCCTGTAAACAGTGCTATTAACATGATCATTTAAATGCTCAACACACAGGTCTTATTTTAGGCACTTGGCATAAAACCATGAACAAACCAGACAAAATCCGTCTTCTTGTAGAGTTTATATTATAAATGAGGAGAAATATAGTTAACAAAAACATAGTTAACTAAACTACATTCCATATGTCAGAAGATGCTGCTTTGGGAGAAAATACTAGAAGGTAAAGGAGATTTTGACTGTATAGGAGGAAGTTGCAGTATGAAATAGGTGGTTGAGGTGGGCTTCTAAAAAGAGGGGAAGAGTCCACAAAAGTCTTGAAGGAGTCAGGGTGTTAATCATGTGCATATGAAAGAAAATGGCCCTGCTGGGAGCAACAGACTACAAAGATTCTAGGAAAGAAGCATTTCATTTCTTGTGGAAGTTGTTAGGAGGCTGATGGCTAGAGATGAAAGTGAACTAAGTGAATGCGAGAGTAATGGAAATGATGATGATGGGGGCGGGAGTGGGGAGCCTGACTGCATCAGTCAGCCAAACATACACACTAAACTTTAAGGCTTTTGGGGCTTTTTAAAGGATTTTGGCTTTTATTCCAAGAAACTAACTGCCTCACAGATACTGAGTAGGGAATGATAGTGACTAACTTGCCTTTTTTTTTTTTTTTTGAGACAGGGTCTCATTATGTGGTGCAGACTGGCCTTGAACTCACTATGTAGCCCAGTCTGGCCTCAAACTCACTGTGATCCTCCTGCCCCAGCTTTCAAGTGTATGCCACCACGTCTGGCTCTAACTTGTATTATAAAAGGATCACTTTGCTGCTTTTAGGGTAGACTGTAGGAGGACACAAGTATAAAGCTGGGAGGCTAGTGAGGAAGCTATTGTAGTTGGTGTAGCAATGAATGTGGCTTGATTTAGGATGGTAGCAGTGGAGGTGGTAATAAGTGATCAGAGTATGGGTATGTTTTGGAACCCAAGTCAGTAGAACTTCCTCATGGATTGGATGTGGGGAAGAAAAAAGAGGAGTCAAGAATTCATATGTTGTTATTTGAGGGAAGGATATGGTTGCTGTCAGCTGAAATGGAATCGAGGTTTTGAGTAATTTTCAGAAGGAAAACCCAGAGCTCTTAGGAGGCTCACAAATATGCATGCAAAAGATGATGGCATTCCTTGACTAAAAGTAAGAGGGAATAAAAGGGGGCAGCATATTAAAGAAATTTTGCAGAATTTTGAGGAAATCAGGTCTTTGATAATTTATTGAAGGAGTTGTAGAGCTAGAAATGAAGTTAGAGTTTGACACAACTTGAAAGTACATAGTCAGGAAAAATGAATGTTTTAAGAGAGAGGAATACAAATAAGGCTTATCTGGAAAGCAAGAAAGGTGACCTTGGTTTTAGATATGTGAGTTGGAGGTGCCATGTTGGAAGTACATTCTTCCAGCCCAAAAGCAGTAATGAAATTGGAAATTTGTATGTTTCGAGTCTTTCTCTGTTTGTTTCACTATTCTATTCTTATGGCTCGGAACACTGCCTAACCCAAAGTAAGCAGTCAGTGATTATTTGTTGGATGGCTGGGTAGATGCAATTTTGGAAGTCATCCAGGTAGAGAGGCTTGCTCTTCTACCCTTTTGGCCCCATTAACTCAATAGATGGCTTGCTCCAGTTTCCTGTTTCCTTTCTGAATGAAGCCATAGGGTTATAGAAAATGCACTGGAAAACATGCATACATACACCTTCCTTATTTTACTCTCCATGATTAAAATGCTACTTTTCCCCTGGGATCCTTATCTTTTCAAAATTATGTGATTCGTTTTGTTTATCTGACTGTATTGTTGAGGTTAAAGAACTTTATAAACAAAAATTTATTCGTGTCATAATTGTTTAAATCTTATTTGTTAGCAGTAACAGTGATATGTCAATTGGGATTTTTGAACTGCCACTCTACTTTTCCTTTGTCTGCTGCAGATTCACTATGCAAACTACTTGTTATAGTTGGGTTATCATAAAACTAATGATATTAGAATTAATTTTTCTTTTTTGTATGTCTAGTTTTTATAAATGAATAATTGACTTCAGCCTATGGTTAATATTTAAAAAAAATACATTGCTCTGCTACTAGACCTGTAATCTCTGCTTAACATTTCCCCCACCAATTGAAAGCTATGAAGTGGAAAATTTGCTATGGTGTTATCCTGCTTTCCTACCCTCTCCAAATGGATGAAAAGATAAGCCAGAAGTTTTATTACTGCCCAGCAACTCCCTTTGTGCCCATTATGTTCCCAAATGGCTGGCAAAAGGACTTTAAAGGACTGTTTATTTCACTGAATTTCGTCATCTAATTTCCTGCCTAAACTTTTAATATGAAAGGAACACTGGTGTGTGTGTGTGTGTGTGTGTGTGTGTGTGTGTGTGTAAGCAAATTTAGGAATTAAACAAAACTGTCAAAGATATAGGGAAGGAAAAAGTTCATTTTAGTGAGATCAAGTGAAGGGTATAAGAGGGGACTCTCAGCTCTACAGGCAAATAGGGAAGATCAGTATATTTTACCCCTGTTTTACTTATGAGAGTTAGGAAGAAAAATTGTTTGCTGTAATGAGAAGAAAGGCCAAAACTATAACCTTTAGACATGTTATATGAAAGAGGAGTATAGTTATTAATAAAGGATTGAAAATAGGTAACTAGTTTGATTCATTTTTTAAGGAGAGAGATGGTTTTTCAGGGACAGAGCTTTTAAGAGTCTCAAAATCAATTCCATAAAAGCAAGTTCTGATTCAAGTTCCTGCTGTTTAATTGAACGACCCTGAACAAAATATTTTATAATTTGAGCCTTCACTTCAGATGGTTGATGAAGTTGAATGAAATTTTTCTGTGAAATCTCCCTCTCTGTTCTGTTTGTGAGGCCTTGGCTGTAGAAGGGTAGGTGTTGGCTTGAATCTTGAGGAGAAAAGATTGAAAAGAGACAAGAATATTTGCTTGATTTTAGGATGTATGTGGGAGAGGGATGTTTTACATACAGAAAAGTTTGCTGGGGAAATAGACTTCTTAAATATGAGAAGTATGATACCAGATTCTGAAGTGAAATGGCTCTTAATTTGCACTTAAGTATTCATTTCAAAACTCCGTATTTTTCCATTGATTTATTGATTTTCAGGGAAGGCTTTATACAGAAATATGCATTATCCTAGATAAGTTTAGCACATTAACTAAATAATTAAACTATTAATTTAGTACATTTTGCTCTGGAAACACATTAATTTGAACCTTAATTTGGAAACTCAATTTACTGACTTTTATTGGAATTTCTGCTTGTTTGTTCATTAAGAAACATCCTTTCCTCTCAAAAAAGATGGTAGTCATAGTGGGGATTATGTGATAACCCCCATAATCTATATAACAGATATGTATAGAATAGTTGATTTTCCTTTGGGAGCTTATTTTCTTCTATTGAATGAGAAAACCACATTAGATAGTCTGTGAAGATATTTGCAGTGCATATTCTATATGACTATAAATGCAATATTACAAAACCCAGACTTCTGGAGTTTTCTGCATATTCAGCCCAAGTATTTCTATACCCACTACACATTTGTGCAATTCAGTTTGACAAATCTCTATTGAATATCTGCTGTAGATCAAGTACAATGGTGGGTTCTGGAGCTTGACCTTTGAAGCATCTCCTGATCATTTTAGAGAATACAAACCTGAGTTTGTATGATAGATTTCTGAATTAGTATGACAGATTTGAGACACATGATAAAAATCTAACTAGTTAGTCCCCATAGTAAACCCGATTATGAATTCTAAACATAAGATACTTAAAACAAATTAGAATGTATTAATGGGTGACTGGCAAGGAAGAAATTGTTACTGCCTATGGGACATCATAGTCCAGGCATTCTCCTATAGAAAGGTGGTAGCAAGCAATGATGTGATGTCAGACCAGGACTGTCCTGCTGGGTCCATAGGGAAGTCCTATTGCCATTACCATCTGACCTGGGAGACACTGTTTTCACCTGGTAGCGTCACACTCCTTACAAATGAGAGCAGGATTTGTTGTCTACTAACCTGTCCCGCCTCCCCAGGAGCTTAGATCAGAAACAAGAGAAATTTAGTTTTTTCTTTGAATCATGCCATTTAGGAAATCAGAGAAGTGTGGAACTTAACTTATTGTGTAATCTTTATTCCAGATCAAGTATGCAAATATAGTATAAAGGTGTTATTATTTGACTTTGGGCACATTTCTTCACTTGCTCTGATCTTCCATCTATTAAACAAGGGTATTGGGCTGTGCTATTGAAAATTTTTTTTCTAATGCTATGATTATGTGTTGGGAAGCATGCTCTCGAGTCATTGTCAGAACCTCTTTTTGAGAACAACCCAAGTTTCATTGTGTTTGGAGCACCCTGCACCTCTGAGATAGGAAAAATATGCTGTTTAATATATAGAGAATTTTCTGAAGTAAGAGTTGAGATAAGTAGGATTTTCATTTCTTTGTTAAGTAGTAAATCAGCTTAACCAGAACATTATATTCTCTCGGTTTTTTTTGTCTACGTCAAGCATTGTAGTATTACAGTTGAGTTATTATGTGTGTGGGTTCAAGACTTTAATTAGTTCCTAGGGTACCAAAAGTGAGAGACTAGACTTTGAACAGCGAGGCCTCGCTAAAGCAAACAATTTAGAGTTCCAGAATTCATTGTAATGAATCCGTAATTTCAAACAATTGAATAGTGGCCTAGTATCTATGACTTTCTTTTGATAATGAAACCTTAGATAAGGATGACACTATGGAAATTAGGATTGGAGAAATCGCTTTATCTCACTTGTGCTGCTCCTGCTTCCCTCTCTGCTTGTGCAGAGAAATGTGTTTTGTATTCAAACTCTGGAATCTCTGGGTGGGAACAGGAATAGGACAGGAAGAAGAGAGCACAATGCAAGATGCACCTGCACGGCCTATCTCACAGTATGATGTCTGAGGGAATGTGGTAATGCTTTCCTCCAAGATGTGAAAAAAAGTTTGTGTCATTCTTGAAAGCTAATAAATTTAGGTTTGTTTGAGAAAGTACTTTCAGATTGCTGAGTGAACTCTAGCACGTCCTATATTCCTGTGTGTATTTATGGAGTTTGTTGTACCAGTAAAAAGGGTGGAAATTCTAACAGTGTTATGGGCAGACATTCTTTTCTGTGATTTATGGTCAATCTGAGTGTATTACTATTGAATTGCTGGCCGAGAATGCGATTTTTTTTTCTAACTGTAAAACAATGCTGTACTTATGCCATTATATAACAGCATAACATATTCTTATACTACTTGTCCTGTTTGTCAGAGAGCAAATTACCTGCTGTTTGTACTTTCCTGAGATACAGAGGAGATTTTTGTTGTTGTTATTTCTATCCCCTGGAGTATGAGAATTCGTAAGATACAGTTAACTTTTGAATCTTGGAATATGAATGATCTCTTAGCTATGAAAGCCTGTTAAGATCCTCGATGATTTTTTTTTCTTGTTTATTCCTAACCCATGTTTCTTGCTGTCACTTTAGGGAATTTCAGCCAGTTTTAGTACTGAGAAGGAAACATGTGGTATAAGTAAGTTAACAGTAATAATGAGTTGCTGCAAAACTCCATTCTTGGCCTTGAAAAGAAATTATTTCAGGAGTGATCTCTAGCTTTATGTTTACTTATATATATAATATATATATGCCTGTGGCATGAATAATCAGGAATGGGTACCAGAAGTGTTTGACAGCCACCAACTTCCTACCTATTCAGATGCCAGGCTATTTGTTCCTTGCTTTGAGGCCCAATGAATGCTGGGTCCTTAGTGATACCAGGTGCACTCTGTTCAGCTTTCTCAGTGTGATCATTGTCACTGTACGGATTGCTGTGCTCTGAGTTAAGAGCTCAAAGCATAGCTTGGAAGCATTGAGATATCTCCAAAAGAACATAAAACTTTATGCAGTAATATGGACTGAATAAAATCTTTCCATTCTCCTTTGACCTGATCGATGTGGCTCATATTTCAAAATATGTATTAGCACTTTTAATTTCACACTTGAACCTAGTAGTCACTGTAGTAGTATCTATGACTTTGAAAAATATATGCTGTGTAGGAAGTACCATTTTCTTTCTTTCTTTTTTTTTAAATGAAATAGTCTCTTTATTTGACTAGTCCAATAACAGAAAAAGAGATGGTGGTATTCACCAATTTTATTTGCGTAAGTATTGAGAGAATTTGACTTTTTCATTTCATATGACTTTGTTATATTTGGAAGTTTATTAACATTGCATCTCATCACTATTGTACTAATAGAATAGGATGTTATATGTTGTGTGTGTGTGTGTGTGTGTGTGCATGCTGCATGTGTGTGTATGTGTTTTGTTTATGCTTTGATGGCTAGTAATCCTAGCTAATCAAATAACTTGTGTTTTTCATATTTTTATTCTAATAGCAGATTAAAACTGAGATGTAATAAGGAAAAAAGTGTAACTATCTGCCAGAACCTTAGCTGCCTCTGGAATTACGTCCTTCCTATACCACTATACTCCCTACCTCAGCTTGAGCTCAAGGGACTTTGCATTGATTATTTGGATCAGTTTCTTAGCAGCTTTAGCTTGATCACTGAATTTTAGGAAGATGTAACTGTTCTTTCCATTTTGTGCCTCTTTCTGTCCACCCCAATTCTGATCTGGGTAGACTCCCATTGTTCCAGAGGATACTGCATTGCCTTGGTGACTTGGGCTCCTGTGATATATGTGTTTTGATTTTCATTTAGGATTCTTGGTGCATAAGTACTATAGCTCTGGTTATTGTAGTGATGCCATTGGGTTGCCTTAGGCCTTGACAGGATAACCTCTCTATCCTTTTGCTCGCTTTTCTTCTGATCCTTTATCTCCTCACAGCAGATCACAGATCATAGAATTTCTTCCGTTTGTTTTTTTTTTTTTTTGTAGCTATCAAAATGAGTGTATGGCGAAGGCTTAAATAAATGAGACAAGTGGTATGATTTTGGGGCTCCAGGAGGATCAAAGCCCTCTGCAGAATTCTTGACTCTCAGGGCTAAGACAAAGAGATTCTCTGGGCCACATATATTTATTAGGTATTCAAACAAAGATAGGGTATACTGAGGAAAGTGCGGGAAAAGAGCAGGACTGTGGGAGTCACTTCAAAGACTTTTCCAAGTAGTAAATTATGCCAGTTTAGGAGAACTGTCTTATCTCCATGATGACATTTATGGTAGGAGTGATACTGCAGGAGTGAGATGCCTGTAGCTGCAGTCTATCTACTTGGAGCCAGGTGCCCTCAGCTGTGGCCTTGTCTTGCCTTTGAGGTATCTCTGGCCTCACAGGCCACTACAGGCCTCAGCCAGGACCATAGAGGTTTATTTATTATGAATCAGCTCCCATTGCCAGGCAAGGGCAGACTCACAGGTAAACCTAGAAAGCCAATTAGTTAATTTTAAACCCTGCTTAGAGCAGCTTCGCTTCATATTGTTCTCTAACAGTTGCCCATGCTTCAGTCATGCCAAGCAATAAAATCTCCAAAAACCCCAGAAGGACAGGTTCTGGATAGCTTCTGAAGAACTGAACATATGGAAGTTTCTCATGTGTTGTGCCAGGGAAGGCATAGAAGCTCCTTGCTTCTTCCAACATGCTTTGCATGCTTTGCTCTGTGTGTCTCTTCATCCATATATTTTGTAGTAAACTGATAAATGTTACTGTTTGCTTGAGTTCTGTAAGCAACTCTTATCAAAGTAGTTGAACCTGGGAAAGGTTTGTAGGAAAAGGTTTGTAGGAACGCTGATTTATAGCCAATTGGTCAGAAGCACAGATAAAACAGCCTGAGTTATTGACTGTCATCTGAAGTTGGGCCTTTTGTGCATTTTTTTGTATGTGCATTGTGGTGGTGGTGGTGTGGGGAGGCGTGTGCTTTAGCTTCTGTAATCTAACACTAACATGAAGGCGGTATGAGAATTAAGTGAAAATAGAGAACACCTTGCTGGTGTCCGCTCCAGAGTTGACTGCTTACTCATAACAAATCCCATACATTTTGGGATTACAGAAGTAGGAAGAACTGACTTTGTTCTTTTTACTATATCAGGATAGCTCCAGTCAGAATTATGTGCCCTAGAGAGTTTGTGTGTTCTGTGGCTATTCTAGAGACATTGCAGAATTGAATTTAAGGTCTGCTTGTGATTCAGGATTTTCTTCCAAGAGAAGGTGGGGTCTCGAGGAATGTAGCCTTTGTGGATTAGTAATTGCTCTTTCCCACCATTTCAGTTTTCTCTTTAATTATAAGTTGCCTCACATCCTTTTAAAAAAGTGATGCTAGACATAAATAACATATCAATAAAATAAAATCATGATGTCCTTTAGTGAGCACTGTAATCGAAGCATGGGTTGATTTCTAAAGTGCTTTACATACTAGCAGCTTGTATGTAGTTCTACAGCTGAACAGCCGATTTAGCTGATTTCTACATACCACTTCCCATACCTCCATTTAAGTATGTTTTGCAAATACAAGGTGTTACTGTTATGACAATAAATGTTGTAAGCCAGTTCTCCTATGTTTACACATGGCTCCAAAAAGAAACCTACAGGAGAGAAGAAACCAACAATTGTGGTCTGAAAACGAGTACCTTTTCCTCTTTTGCTGGTGGCACTTTCTTTGTGTGGGCTTGAAAAGGTTGGTTTTTCCAACAGGAAACTACTAGCCTCTTCTCTGATATGCAACCAGATATATATACTGGGGTTATTTCTTACTGAATTTTTTTGCATGTTTTTTAAATTTTGAAGGTAGTGTATGCTTATGATAAAAATGAAGCAAACAACTTATGTGCTTATTCATGTTGAATTCGGCCCTGAATTCCCCTAATTACTAGCCCTAATACTGGACTCACATCCCCTTAAATCTCTAGCCTACAAGCATGATTTATTTTTGGAATAGGAATTCTTAGCCGAGAGGAATTTGGGCAGTTTTGTAGCCCAGATCAAAAGTGAAGCGTTGGCCTGCCTATGGCTGAATTTTTCATGTGTCCAGATTTCTCTACTTGTCCTGGGTTTTGGATTATGTGTCTGCTTTTTAGGGATTTGGGCTGGGATTGCTTTAGAGGAGGGAGTCAGGGTAGGTTGTCATTCATTTCTAATATAAACATCTATGAATATTTAAAATAAATTTTTAGATACAAACTTAGAGTCAAAAGTGTGAACAATCTTTGACCCTTAATATATTTTACTAGTATCCTCCCAGAAACACACTAGTTAGTACTTCCACCAGCTGTATATGAGAGTGACTACTTTCTTTTCCATATCTCAACACTATAGATGTTATAATGTAAAGCAGAACAAAACAAAATCTCTACCACTTAAGATCAAATAGTATCTTACTGATTTTATCTTTCTACTGAGCTCATAGTGATTGCTAATTTGTATTTTTACTAGTGAATTGAAATTTTTCATACAGCTATTCATACGTCTTAAAATCTTTCATGCCTAGGCACATCCTTTTTAAACTTCCTTTCCCAGCCAATAAGACAGAGTAAATGCAAGAAGAGGAAAAACAAAACAATGATTGGGAGTAGATTTTGGACTATTACCGAAAGTAATTATGTACCTGACCTTTTCGATAACTAGTCTTTCCTGGGAACATAAATTCCTAGAATTGAAAGATTGCAATAATGAAGAGGTTATAAAGTCATGACCATAATTGCTTGAGATGGTTAGTTTTACTTTGTTCTGTCTCATAATTACTGAAGATGGTTAGCTTTACTCTACTTAGTGGTTATCTTTATGCTTTTCATAAAACTGTCATGAAAATCTTTCTGAGTTAGAACTATTATACTAAAAGAAGCTATTCCTTACTCTTATCAAGTTCATTATAATTTATGTATTAATATTAGTCACAAAAGAAAATACAGATCCCAAACTCTTGGTCTAAGTAGTCTTCAAAACCACTTATTGATGCTAGAGCTAGAAGACCAAGAATGCTTAATGTTTTGGTCATCTTTCTGTGATGCCAAAAATGTTTTTTAAAAAAAGCTTCAAGTAATTAAATGTGCAATTTGGTAATATATCACATTCCTTATATAGTAGAGGCTTGTGTAGACAAGCTATACAGCAAATACCCACAGTTAAAAAATGTGAGCACATCAAGAAACTAAGAATGATCTTGTTCATTTTCTGCCCTGCTAGTTGACAGAGGACCCTCGTTATGGGGTATGGGAACACCTCTGTGGGAGACACAGCATCAGTGTTTCATGGAGACAGAGTTTGACAACCTGTATTTTAATCCAAGTAACTTTTTTTTTTTTTTTTTCCTGTGCAGGGGATCAACTAAAGGGCTTTATACATGGTAGGCAAGTGGTGTACTACCAAGCTATATCCCCGTCCCTACTTTTCTCTTTTTGTGTTTTTCAGGTTATAGTACATTGTCTCCCAGGCCAGAATTCTTTTACCTTAGGCAAGTACCAGTAAAAACCTCATTGGCTTCTTGCCTTATATGAGTACTTATAATGTGTCCTAGTTTTAAACAAGATGATCTTTTTATCTTTTATTTACTTTAAAATCAGCCCATTTCTGGTTTGCTCTTGTGACTTGGCAGGGAACACTTATGTTTGAATTGAATGAGCATTCCTTTTCTTTCTGTGATGCTGTTTTCTCAGTTCTGTAATCTTTCTAACCTTTCTTTCCCACTCCCTAGGCTGGTAGGTAATTACACGTTGATTACTGGGCCATTGCTCCTGGTCCCCTGTAAAATGGTGTGCCTTAGGTTCATAATTCATCATTACTGTCATTTTGACCAATCCTGATTGATGCTTATCCTGTGACACAAAGCCTTTAGTAGCTGAGCTTGTGGAAGGTGGCTTGTGCTTTGTTATATGATAGCACCTTTATTAAAAATATTTTCTAAAACTGTAGAAAGGTCGTAGAATGAGAGATAAGTGAACTTCTAAAGCAGAAAGTATATTTCTTCCAAGAAGAGTACACAACTATAAACCTGTGGCTTAGAACTTTCTGGGTTTTTTTTTTTTCAAATGAAAGACTTTGAAAAAATTAATTGTTTAGGTTGCGCAAAGTAGCTTAAGGAGGCAGTATCCTTTGTAGAGAAAATTTTTCCAGCTTGCTAGAGTGATGTTGAAACCTTTTTACTGAATGCTGTATGGATTCAGGAGTTTCTTAGTAGTGTCACCTGCTTAGTTTGGTTTCTGATATCCTCCTGTTGGCTTAGGCCAGTTATTCTTAGATCCATAGTGCTCAGCCCTCACCTGAATTTTGCTTATAATATGGAATATCATTTGCTTTGTTCCATTAGAGGAAATTCAGAGAATTCTAAATTACTATTTGTTGTTCATTCATCAAATAACTATGTGGACCAGCTCTTTGCATGCATAAAATTACAAGACATTATTGCACTTACATATGTGTATTATGTGCCCTTATGTCAAGTAAGTATATTTTGAAATTGTCCTCTGCTTTGGTGGATGTCACTTGGAATGTCAGTCACATAAATAGCAAAAGGCTTATTGCTATGTCTTGCCCGCAGAATTGCTGATGTACTTGGAAGTTACTTGAGAAGTTTCATTTACTCCTACTTGAACTTTCTACTGTCTCTCATTGAATGAAGGCTCATTTTTTTCTTAGCATAGATGTACTTCATAATGACAATGCTTTTTTAAAAGAAAAAAATCCGCATTGTCTTTCACATTGATTTCCAGACCAGAAAGAAAGAAAGAAAGAAAGAAAGAAAGAAAGAAAGAAAGACAGGCCAGCTGGTTGGCCAGGTTGTAAAATGGCTGGTTTTTCTTGACATTGGAGAGCTCTACTTGTAACATTTCATTTTTGGTAAATTCAAAATTTCCTGAGACCAGGACCTGGACCCTGGACCAGTAATAAAGAAGAGGGAGGATTTTTGCCAAGACTTTGTGAGTACCAAGTTGTGTGGGCTCAGGATTCCTTCTGTGGCCTGCAGTTTCTTACGTGTGCTGTGAAGGGGCCAATTCAGGTGGTTTTTCTAGGCTTCTTTGGTGCTGAGTCTGGGCAGTTCATATTTAAGCTTTCCTGACTTCATATATTCTTGGAAGGGTGCCAGTGTGTTAATCAACCTAGAAAAGTTGGGCATATCCTCTTATTAATGTGTGGCTATGACTTGGACATTAATAATATAGAACTGCTAATTAACAGATAGGGTAGAATCTTTGGATTTTCAACTAAGTAAAGCATCTGAGAAATGAGGGATGCATGTTTAATAGGAAATGTTAAATAAGTAGATTGGCAAAATGTGAAGTGCCGAAAGGGAGAGGCACCAGGGATTTTTTCCCCAAAGACAGTTCTTTATCTTATAAGAATTGTCTCATTCTGTAGTAACTGTTACTTGAAATTTACTTCTAACAGTTTTTAACTTTGTCTTATAGTCAGCAACTATGCTGGACCTAAGGATGCATAGAAATGTTTTCTGGGCAAACACAAATGATTTTAAGATAATGTAGTAATTGCTACAATAGAGATATGGGCATGGTTGGGCACTTGGTGGTGAGGAAGATGAGCACTGAAGCCCAAGGCTCAGGAAGGAATTCCTGGAGATGCTGCTAAGAAGCTGAGGACTGAGAGTACGTTTCAAGGTAGTATGGTGACAACCTCCTGACAGTTTTTCTCCGAGGAAAAGCATAAGAAAAGAGACACATAGTCTGTATTGTGCAGGGAGCTACAGGCAACTTGGTACTCTTCAGCAGAATGCATGACAGGAAATGGTCAGAGAAGATTCTGCAGAGGCCAGGCCTGGAGCACGGTCCATACCATGCTGAGGAGGGCAACACTGTGGTTAAGATTGCCCATGCTGGAATTAGGCTTTCTAGGTTCTGTTCTTTGCCAACTCTCACCTCTAGAACCATTGTGTAGTCTTAATATGTACCTTATGCTGTGAATAGTCTCTGACAAAAATTGCTAAGTATGGTAGTATTATTATTGGGAGGTATTGGAAGTCTATTGAAGGGTTTTGAGAAAAGTGAATTGCTTTACATTTTAACCATAGTGCTCTGGCCACAGTGTGGAGGATGGATTTAAGGAAAAGTCAAGGAGCCCTTGAGGAGATTCTTCAATTTTCTTGATATGAAATGAGGAGGATCTTTCCTGGGACATTGGGAACACAGGTAGGATGGACAGAGTCAAGAAATATTTCAGAGATAAAAGTAATGAACAATGTTGAGAGTGTTAAGCAAGATTTCCTAGTTCTGGGTTGGTGACTGGGATGATGGTAGTGAGAAGCTGTGAACTAAAATGTACAGTATGGAAGGGGAAACATGTTTTGGGGAGGCTAGTTTTGGACATGTTGAGTTTGAGGTGTCTAGAAAATGTCCTTGTAGATATATACAGTGGGTAGGTTAGTATGAGAGCTGGAAGCTTGTAGAAATCAGGCATCCAGCAGGAGATTTGAGAGTATCAGCTTCAAGGGCATAGTTAAATGTAGTGAGTGGACAGTGACCAGAGGTCAGTGAAACACAAGATTGAAGAGATTAATGGCTTGGAAGAAATGAAGATTCATTTTAAGAAACACTGAGTAGTCTTCAGTGGAAATGCAGAAAACCTGCCCAGTAAGTTGACAGGTGAAAACATTCAAATAATTGAGGTTGGTAATATGGCAATTAGGCATAAATGGTCTTTTTCCATAGTGTTATATATTAGTCTGCTCAGGCTGCCATAATAAAATGCCACAAGCTAGGTGTCGTCAACAACAGGAATTTATTTCTTATCATTCTGGGATCTGGGAGTTTAAGATTAGGCTGTCTTCTTGGCTGAGTTCTGATGTGGACTGTGTTATGACTTGTGCTCTGCTGTCTTGTCTTTATGTCCTCAGATGGCAGAGTGCGTGCTGGTTCTGTTCCTCTTCTTCTAAGAGCGTTGTTCCCATCATGAGGGATCCATCTTCATGACCTGAACTAAACCTGATTACTTCCCAAAGGTCCCGTTTCTTCAACATGGATGTTGGGAAGACACAGTTTAATACATAGGACATTACTGCAGCCTCCATTTTTGGTGGTGTATCCATGGGAGTAAAAAGTTTTCCCTTACTATCCTTTCTCTCTTGCCTTGTTAATCTTCCCTGCCAAATGTGCCCTACTGTTTCAGGGCTACTTTCAAAGACTGGGAAGCTGTAAAGCTCTGTCATCCATCTCGTGAAGCTGTATCATCTTTATCCTTTGTCTTTGATGTTCACCAACTTTCATTGCCCATTTATGGAAGTTGTTCTCATATTGTTAGGTTATTTATTTTCATTTACCTTTTGTTCAGAATTTGAGGTTTTATTTTTTATGATTGGCCAGCCTGACAAAGATTAGTCTGTGGATTATTTTGATACCAGTTAAAGATGTTATACACACATTTAAAATATTTCATTAATGTGATGTTTGTTTCAGTAATGGTCTCACATAGTTCATTTTTCAGACTGTAAGGAAAAATTCATGGCATAATTTAAAAAGGAAGGACTATTAATTTAATGTTATAATACAATATGCCTTTTTTTCTAAATGTGTTCTTTGTTTTTTTTGTTTTGTTTTGTTTTGTTTTCTTTCCTCTTTGTGTTTAGGCATTTCAAAAAGGGCTTTGCAGAGGAAATAGGATAGTGACGTTGTTGTTTGTTTTGAAGTTGTTGAGCTTTAACAGACTACTGCATTCTTGGAGTGTGAATTGCAGGATGTATTTCTGGGGTCCTCCCTACACCAGACCCCCACATCAAGGTTATTCTGGGAACCCTTATCCAAAGTTGACTATAAAATATGTGGCTGAACTTTGTCAAACAGGAAGCAGATATAAATAACTATTCAATCTTAATTCAGTTCTAGCTACTTTCTCACACGTATTTTATAATGTATTTTAAAAAAAGCAGTTTCCTTTAAAAAGCACTTTCATTCCTAAATCTTGAAGTCCTTTTAATAAGAAACTCTTCTTGCCTTAATATCTATCTATTCAGTATCCCTTTGCTTGAGAGAGAGGTTTGCATTGAATAGCATTCAAGATGCAAATTCTTTTTGAAAACATTATTTATCTTGTGGTTTTTCACACGTGTATCTGTAGTCTTTCCGGGTAAGGAATTGTAGATCAAAGAAATTTAGTGTTTCTTAACCTTTTCATCATTATAACCTCCAGTCTTTCAGTCAGTTATTCCTCAATCTCTCTCCTCCATGATATATTTTAAAACTATAGAGATACTTAATATGTATTATATACTGTGTCTAAACCCCTGTCTATTTATCTAATCTGTCTATTCTTTATATATAAAAAGAGTAAGATTTTTTTGCCTCTGAAGTGGGAAATGATTAAAAAATAAAAATTTAAAAAAAAATTAGGGTGTGCATGCCTGTAATCCTGGCATTTAGGAGATTGAGCCAGGAGGATTGCTGTGAGTTCTCGAGGCCAGCCTGGACTACCTAGCACATTCAAGACCTAAACATATACAGAGTCTCACTATGTTCAAGTCAAGATTATTCTGGGAACTCTTATCTGAGTGAGATCCTGTGTAAAACAAACACAAATAAACAAACAAACCCCCCAAAACAAGTGGGAGATGGAGTGTCCAAAACTGAGTAAAAGAAGATTACTTGAACTTGGGAATAGTAGCAGGGATAGAGAACAAGAGCAGATTCAAGATACATCGACCAGGTGGTAGCAAGCAGCCTTGTTTGTTATGTGGCGAGTCAGGTGATGAGGAGTAGTCAGCTGGATTCTCTGATTCTGACTTGGTGACAGCAGTCATGGTGCTGTGAATTAAGATGGAGAAGACGGAGAAGCAACAGTCAAAATGTTGAGTTTGTAGCATCCCTAGGTTGTCTGTGTGGATTTCTGCAACAAATAATTTAGTAGGAAAGTGTGAGGTTTGAGAGAGATAAGGAACATATAGCAAGAAACTTGGGAGTGTTGTCTTGAAAGCTGTGGTTAAATGTTGGAAGTGCATTGGAAATTGAATGCTTGAGGGAAGGATTATGTAGATTAAAGGAGCAGCTTCTAATTAGTGAAAAGAAAACCAGGCTAAGGGGAAGCCAAGGGTTTGTAGACCCTTATTTGTGTAGCTTTATGGAAATGTTTTAATTTGACATGAAAAACAGCAGGAGAAATAAGTGAAGGTTTTGTTAGTTTCTAAAAAGTGAAGATCTCTACAGATTTTGCACACCTATTGAATTTGGATAAGTATAAAATAAGATGACTTGATTAGAAAATGATTGGTCAAAGAATCCTCAAATATTAGGCACACCTAATGTTTCTAGGACATCTGTTATGACTTAAGAGATTAGAAGTGTATCAATTATACTTACCTTGGGTGGCTGTAAAAATGAATGGACAAAGGAGTGCAGTGCTGATAATCTCTTTACCCTATTTTTAAACTGTACACCAATTGGGTACAATATTGTCAGAAAGGTCTTCCTCATGGAATTATGATGGACTTTAAAAACCCAGACCTTTCTTTCACAGGCAGGAATGACAAGGTGAGTTTTGAAATTTGCCTTTGGTTGTAGTACAGATGGTTAGTAGCAGCCCCAGCACTGAGCCTAGCTAACCACACTTCTGTTCTGTTCTTTTAATATATCTTCTTATCTCTTCTAGTTATCTCTTTGAAAAGGTTTTTGTTTGTTTTTTTGTGTGTGTTTTTTTTTTTTTTTTTTTTTTTGAGACAGGATCTTGCCATACAGTTCAGGCTGGCCTTGAGCTCACTTTGTAGCCCAGGCTGGTCTCAAATTTGCAATGACCCTCCTGCCTCAGCCTCCCAAGTGCTGGGATTACAGGTGTGTGCCACCACACTTGGCTGAAAGGATTTTAAAGTTTCAAATTTTGTTATTCTTAGTTCAGACTCTTTTTGCTTATTTGATTTGAAGGAAATTGTTTTGAAAAATTTTTTATTTGGCTTGATTTCTGCCCAATTTGATAAGGGAGATAAGGAATGACTATTTCTTTGACACATAGTATTTCAGAGACTTCTTTTACATAATTCTGCCAATATCCTCAGGCTGCTAGTTATGCATCACAAATTACTAGCCTATTTTGAATACCACACAGCTTTCTTAAAAGATTTCTTTTAGACCTTATTTTATATATAAGTTTAGAAACATAACTGGACAAGAGCTGAAGTAAATGAAAGGAAACCTCAAACATAATTATACCTGAACAAAAAATATTCCTATACTTCAGAATCAAATCTGGTTCCATAAGGAAAAGCTAGTGGGCATTATTATAACACTATTTTATTTACTCATATTAGAAATAGAGAACATTTAAAATTAACATTGAGGTTAATAAATGCATCAAAATGTATTTTTAATTAAAAAGCTTCAATTTTAAAAATATTAAAAACACCAGCAGCTCTGTAATTTGTAATTAATGCTAATGATTGACCTGATGATATTTTTATGGCTGCTTTTTTCTTTGTTTAGGTGATTTTTGGAATTAGGGAAATTGTTAATGGAAGAAATTGTTAATGGGAAGGATAGCGCTGGATGAAGGCAGATAGTATTGCTCCTGAACTCTGCTGCCAAAACCTGCTAGGACAGTCTTTCAGTCGCATTGCATTTTTTATTTAAAACTCATTACTCGATATTTATTACAGGAAATTATGGCATTGCTGCCATTCTAGATTATTTCTTAGTTTGACCTTTATTGTGTTTGATTTTGTGATCTCAACTCTTTTTTTCTAAGTTTTGGGTGTAGATAGGAGAGAATTTCTTCCCATGTTTTAGTGAGTGATATTAAAATACATTTATTTTGTTCATCAGTTCAGCTCCATACTTCCTTCCAGATAATGATTTTCTTCTTTCTGTGTGATTATGAGACTGTTGATTTAGGGTGTGCCTTTTTGTTAATGATATCTGACCTGAAAACTTCAAAAATTTTGTGAAACTACTTAGGACCCCGCCCATGAAGTATATTAACTTGTCAGTTACTTTTAGGCAGACTTGTCTTGTTCTGAATAGGAACAGTAGAGGAAAGTGGTTGTTTCTCTCTCTCTCTCTCTCTCTCTCTTTGTAATTTTTATTTTAAAGAGAATAAAACCAAGAAAAATAAGACAGAATAAAGCCAATCAAAACAAAACAGTATAACACAGGATTTCAAAACAAGATAATAGGAAATCTACAATGGTTCCCACCCTTATAAGGAGACCCCCCATAGATGGTGCATTGTGTATTGTTATCCTCTAAATAGATGATCAGACTACTGACTTCAGGCCTGCGAAGTCAGTGAAACACAAAACACTAGGAGCATTAAGTTGTATTTTACCTCAATTGCTATCATCACAGTCTGTGTTTCTCCCAATCAGCAGGTTGCTCATGGCAGTGGGGAGGGGAATAGATGTTGGCTGTTCTTGTCTCTCAGCCTGTGTGCTAGAAGGGGCATCTGGTTCTTACCCTGGCAACCTGCGCCAACACACAGGAAGGGCTTGGTTTCTTGTTTTTCTCCCCTGCAGTCTGCAATTTACAAGACTGGGTTGGCATCTGGTTTTCTTCTGGTGGCCCATGCATGGCCTTGTTTCTCTTTTTAAAACTCTTTTGTACATTATTAGTACAAAATAGGTGCAATCTACAGTCTTTCTTTATATAGATATTATTTTGGAAATTCTTATAGAATGACAGGCTTTTATTGTGAAGGGAACTTTCATATTATTTATTCTACTTTTGTCAGTTCATAGAAACTGAGTCCAGAGAAGGAAAGTGACTTGTCTAGCATTAAGAATTAGAAGTTTGGGCTGAACTGTCCAAATCCTTGTGTATACTGTGCAGTACTTACTTTGGATCCCTTTGAAGATTTGGCCCAAATCTCTCATTCTTGGGGGCAACAATCAGTCGTTAAAATTTTCATCAAATCTTTTGATCTTAAATGGTGACAATTTTTAAAAGATTATACCAAGAAGATACCTTGTAAGTTTCTTGACCACATGTTTTAACTCTTCTTTTTTTAATCTTTTAATCGATATCAGGGATCGAACTCACAACTGCGTACTTACAAGGCAGGCGCTTATGCCGCTAAGCTAAATCCCCAGCCCTGCATGTTTTAATGTTAACAAATTTTATAAAACAGTCTAGGTTTCTAGCTTCTTTGTAAAACAGAGGAGTTGGGAGGACTGCCTTATTTACTTACTGGTTTAGTTTCATCATGTGGTCATCAGTCACCATTGCCTTGTGCCTCATGTCATTCTATCGGGTCTCCCTAAGCATTAGGGTTTTTGCTAGTATAAGAAAACTTAAAACATTGTTATCAATTATCACACACTTTTATCTATTTGTATTACAAATTATTGCAAATCTTCAACATCCTCCAATTTATGGATTTCAGATGATGCCTAGATTAGCAAGGCTTTTTTTTAACAGTCTCTGTTTGAAAATACAAAGGGTAGATAATTTCAACTTGGCAGCTTGAATATGTTATATTTACATAAATAATAGCCTTTTTGGTTTTCCTAGATTACATATATTTACAATGAGTTGTAATCTAAGTGTAGCAGCATATTTTCAGGAATTCTTTAGTATATATTTTCTGAAAAGGCCAAAATCTCCTCCCACTGATAATAGTTTCCCAAAAATGACTTGTCATATTGTCTCTAACGGCCTGCCACCAGTTTTTTAATCTTTTGGAATTCATCGATTCCTGAGCAGGTAATAATCTATTATTGTCAATACTCAGAGATAGACTATTGAAATCATTCAGTGATTGAAATTTTCCTTTGCAGTCATATTTACAGGTGGAAGTTTTTCACGCTGCGAGAGGCAAACATATATGTGCATTGGTAAGGTTGTGCACATCTAGAGCTTAATTTATGTAGCACTATTCTAGGATGGTATGAGCCAGAAGACTGTCTTTTCTTTTGAGGCCTGTAATCTTAATTTCATATGGGACATTGCACAGAGGAACTATATTAAAATTCTTGGTTGCAGCCCCAAACTGGAAAAAGGATTAAGTTTAACTTCTTGTAGTTCTGGTCTTGGCAAAAGTGCCATCATCAGAGCTGACCTGCTGTCTTTTCAGGGTCTTCCTTATAGTGTGCTGGCCCTATCATGACGCAGGGAGGGGCTACCTTCCTGCCGGTAGGTTGTCTGTAAAAGCTCTGCATTTGCCTTCGCTTCTTAATACCCGCTTGCAAGAAAGAATTTATTCCCAGTAGTTCTCTTCTGGACTCTCATTTCTTTTGGTTGAGTTAAGTTGTATATCCATGAACCAGAACGTGTGCCCAGCAGGATGAGTGAGGCTGTTATTGGCCAGGCCTGTGTCCATGTCTATCTTTGGAGCTATGGTTGGGCTCATCAGATTCATACAGACTGAGGGGAAAGAGTGGTTCAGTTGTTCAATATGCATGAAAAGGTGTTTTTATTTGTCTTTTTGAGACAGAGTCTTACTATGGAGTTCAGGCTGGCCTTGCACTCACTTTGTAGCCCAGGCTGGCCTCAAATTCACAGTCATCATCCCCCTGCCTCAGTCTCCCAAGTGCTAGGATTACAGTTGTGTGCCACTGCCCACATGCCCAGTGAGAAGGGTTTTAAAAGCATTTCCAAATGCAGGATTATAAAAATATCATCAAATACTTATTATTTGTTTCCTTAAATACTATTTATTAACTGTTATCATTATTATCCCACTTTTAACGTTTTAATCTCTCTGCATTTAGCATGAACTTAGAATTTAATTATGTGGCATTTCCCAAATTAGATTGTGTTCTCCATAGGAGTAACTCTTTTGTATCCTTTTCCATTACACATTGTATTACCTAATAGAGGTTCAAGAACTACTTAGAGAATTGTAGAATTAGAAGGAAACTCTCTTAGTTATTAGCTTAGCAGTTATTATCTGTAGTGCATCTGCCTCACTTTACAGAAGAAATTGAATCTTTTGAAAAGAACATATGACTTGCTCCAGGACTGGGACTCATTAATGCAGATGCTGGAGTTCAGATGTAGTTTTTGTGGCAAGAGGAGCAAACCCTGACTCATGGGTGGGTGGATTGATTGATTAAAAAACCCAAACTGTGATATTTTTTCCCCCTAAAGTAAAAGCCTTTGGTAACAATTCAAAAATAATAAAACCTCTCTAATTGTTTCCTAAGTTTGAATGTCTAAAAACATATTTGATTGGCTAGCTTATCAGTTGGTCAAAAGTATGAATAGGAAGGATATAACTCAAATGGCACAGATGTACTGCAATTACTGTGCATGGCCTGAGAAGGATCTGTGCAAATGGATCTGCACAGTGGGGATCTGAGAAAACCTCAGAGGGAAATGCAGATAAAAATTGGTGGCTTCTGATAATAGGAGGAAGGTAAAGACTGCTTGCTCTCTCATCCTTGCTGGTTATTTATGGTTCTGTCCTGACATGTTACAGGTCATGATGATGAAGCACCAACCTCTAGCCTCAACCTCATTACACATACTGGGGAATGTCAAGGCACATGAAGTGGGGCAAGGTGGCACACTCAGGCACATGTCTGCAGTGAGTGCAGCCCCCTTTGGTGAGCTCAGCATATCATTCAGGTCATGTGGGCTTTGTCCCTGAGAAAGGAACACATACCACAGTAGTCAGTACAGATGGAGGGAAGGTGGCCTAGGGACCATAAAAAGTCCTCTTCATAAGGGTACTGAATCTAACTTGGCACTAACTGTGGTCCAGAATACACCAGTGTTCAAGTTGGAGGCAGACAGGACAGAGCTCAAAGAGCAGTCAGCTGTAGTGAAGCCACCTCAGATGGCAGAGAGCTGGGTGATAGCAGCTGGACCTTTCTAGCATTTATTCTGCCCTGTCCCTAAGCAAAAAGATTGGGGGTTTATTGGCAGTAACTTCATAACACTTTCACAATATTGGACCAAATATTGGGACCAGATCAGTGTGATATTTCTATCAGCCTTATAGTACTGTACTATACTCTTTCTAAGCACCAGGTCACAGATGGTTCCTAGGGCATGATGCACAGTGTGTCCAAGAAACTGAGACCAAAGCTGTATCTAGGCAATGTGCTGGGATACTACCAAGCTCTAATGTAAAACCCAGACATTAATTCTGAAGAAAGCCTCGAGGTACCAAGATCCAGTTCAGATTTTGTTTAGATTCAGTCGCTTTCAATATGGTGTCTTGAACTCTAGTGTTTTTCTGAGCTAAAAAATAATATAATGGAAATAGCTTGAAATATGTGCTGCTTCCCTTTTTAATATTTCAAAGGAATATACTATTTACCTAATCATGAAGAAACCTATGATCCATCTTTAACTTCTTCCAGTATTTTGTATCAATATACAGTCTATTGATAAATCTTGCCATGCACATATACCTCTTGCATATTCCCCATATCAACTCTGTTATCATGCCTAAATTGTAAATTGGCTTACTGCCCATAACCAGTTAGCATATATTCGTTAGAGATTGACTGACAGAATGAGAAATGATAGACATGGTTTATCTTTGAGGTAAGTACATCTGAGGTATATTTGACTCTGGGCCTGTTAGGTATTAGGAACTAGTGGAATGTCCAACTAACAACAAAAGGTAGTTCAATCAATCAAGTAACTTGATTTCAACTTTCAGAATACACGTGTTGTAAAAAGTTTATTAAGACTGTGACAGCATCTTGTCAATGAGTCCAACTGTTGCTAAGTACAGTGTCAAGGCCTAAAATGACTCAAGATGATCCTGTCGCTAAATTTCATGCAGCAAAAGCCGTGCGTGTGTGTGTGTGTGTGTGTGTGTGTGTGCACTCCTTTACATGCCTGCGTGTGCCGGCGCATGCGTGACCCGATCCGTGCACGTGCATGCGCAGTGAGGGGCTTTGGAGGCGAGGCGCAGGCTGGCTCCTCGGGAAAGCTTGCTCTGCGCTGCCATCTTGTTGAGCTGGACGGGTGAGGGGAGCTGGATTTGGGGCTCACTCAGTAAGTGTATAGTGTTTAACTGTCGTTCAGCCTGATTTCTGATGTAGCGCGTGTTTGTGACAGTTGTCTAGGGCTGTTCCTTTACTTCTGTCAAGTCCTTTACAGTGTGCACAGTAAGATTTGGTGTGAAAGGAATGAAAACCCATAATCTCTGCACTGACTGTTCCACAAACGTTTACTCCTAACAGAGCCCCTCCAGAAATGGTAACATTCTATCTGGGACACCTTGAACTCTTGAAAAAGGAGAAAGTTCTAAATGTTCTTTCCGGCACCACGGATTGAACTCACGACCTTACGCTTGCCATGCAGGCACTTATGCCAGTGAGCTAGATCCCCAGTCCTAAGTGTTTTTTTCTTAGTTTCAGATACATGTTTTTCTTTCAGTGTGGGGGATTGAATGCAGAGCCTTAAACATGCCTGCTGTGCTGTTCATCTACACATATGAGGAATCTGATTTAACACAAAATTATTATTGCTTATATTTTAAGATGACCCACCCTGTAATGCCTTTGAATCATAACAAAAAGTAGAATTGTTTCATACCCTACTTAAGATAGTAAATTATATACTATTAATCAGTTAATTTTTTGAGGAAGGGCCTCGCTTTGCATCCTAAGGTGACCTTGAAAGCATAGCGATCCTCCTGCCTCAGCTTCCTGAATGCTGGAATTATAGTCCTCTGCCATCATACCTGGCTATCCTGTCATTTGCTGAGACATTATTTGATTAAACATAAAAATAATGCGAATTTGGGGAAAAACTTGTGAGTGAAATAGAATCTCCATTCTATAGATGAGAAAATATAAGATCAAAAAGCTAATTATGTGGTACATGTTAGAATTTTCTTATGTAGAGTGGCTTATTTCCTATGAGTCTGAGTAAGAATATATATGTAGGATATTTTCACTAACACAGTCATCGGATGAATTAACTTTCAGTTACCAAAGTAATCCAGTGCTGATTGTTCTACAGGCCTATTTTAATAGAATAAGAATTGAGACTTTAATTAGTTATCCTTGGATAGCATTAAGCATCACTAGTCATTTAGAAGTTTGGAGACTTTGTTAATGAGGCTGGATACTTGTAAGATTACTGATGGAAGTGAAGTTAGGCTCCTGACTGTATCTTAACTAGCACTGTGAGAGTTTCAAATCATGGGAAGATTCCACTTGTTTATTTAGTCTGCAAACATTTCCTACTGTCCACTGTGTCTATCTCTGTGTTGAAAGAATCTGATAATTAGAGTGAGTGCCGGCAAACTCAGAGATGAGCACTTGGAGTATGGAGCATGGAGCATGGTTATGTGTGGAATAAGGTATGTTAAGTGTTACAGAAAGGATGTAAGCAAATGATTTCATGAACGTGGATGACAGCTACCTGATACACCCCAGAATGGAACTTTTGATGCTTTTTAATTTGGGAAATGTCCTTATTTTATACTCATAGGTGCTCAATTTAAAGTTTAAAGATTTGAGATTTAATGATACTTTTTTGAGATTGAGATACTTCAATATTGCAAAGAGTAAAAATCATGGGTGTTAATCTGTGAGGTCTTACTCTCAAGTAAATAGAAGCTTAAACAAATTAGATCATTATTTCAGTCTCAGGGAAACAAATCTGAAGGTAAGTAATCTAGGATTGGTGACCTCTGATTTTCTAGGTCCTTCCCCTATATGTTGTTGTTTCACAATGTACAACACTTGGTTTAAAACTCCTTGGCCAAAATGTCTACGTAAACTCAAACCATCATGCTCACATTTAGAATGTAGGAAGAAAGAAGAGCAGAGAATAATATACCCACATCCTATAAGGGAACATTTTAGAATTTTATTTTATTTTTGTTCTCATATTTCAGAGCACAGATATTGCTTACCTTTTAATAAGACATCCTGGAAAATAGACCATTTTTCCCTATGGAGCTATGTGTTCAGGCCTTTCTTACTAGAAGGGAGAGGAAAAGACATATATGTAGGAACTTCTAGCAGTGTCTCTCACAGGGACATAGCCCATCTCTGTGCTAACCCAAAGAAATGTAGGGAACATTATTTTTCAGAAAGTTAAAATTATATATATGTGTGTGTGTGTGTGTGTGTGTGTGTGTGTGTGTGTGTGTGTATATATATATATATATATATATGAATATAGTGGTACTAGCTACACACTAGCTACATCCTAGTCTTTTTTAGCCCTTTTTATTATTTTTTGGGGCAGAATCTTGCTAAGTTGCCCAGCTGGAACTTGAATTTATAATCCTCCTGCCTCAGCCTCCCAGAGTGCTAGGGTTTACAGATATAATCCGTGACGCTCAGCTTTTCAGGTGTTTTCTTATTCCATATGGTCTTAGCCATACTAACATTTGAAAGTAGAAACAATTTTTTTCCATTTTATTGTCAAAGGAATTTCTGAAGTGTACTTATATGCCATTTTAAAAATTCTTTGTCTTGAATAATAAGTTGCTTCTAGATTATAATATATGAAATTCTCAGAAAAATTGTATTAATAAAAGCCTTTTTCTTCACCACTAGCCCATGATGGTTCAGTTTGTTATCTAGTAATAGTTAGGTAACTAGTTTTAGTGTCTTTTTCAGATGTTACAAATTGATCTAAATATCATTTTCATCATACAGGTACTGTAGAGTGGAAAAAACATATCTGACATTGAAGTCAGAGTATCTAATTTGAATCCTGATTTTGCCACTTACTCAGCTGTCTCAGCATAGAAGAATTATTAATGAGTCTTTGAAACTGGCACCTGTAATTTTTATCTCAGCATTATTATTTTTCACCTTTAATTTGTATTTTTATATATTCGTGATTTGTAATGATTATATTCATCTTGGGGAACAGTTCATCTTGATCATTTTCTATCTTAAAATTTGTTAATTTTATCTGTTATGCACCAGTTGTAAACATCAATCCCCAAATCATTGATATTTTGACATTTACATTCATTCTGTCCTGGGTCAAATGTTATTTCCAAGAATACCTTTTCAACTTCTGAAATACACTGATGACATCATTTTTTATTGCAGCAACTTGATCTGTTTCCTTGGAGAATGATTTTGGAAATATCTTTTTATTTAACATTTACTCAAGGTTTTCCTTGTTCTTTGCAGTGACAGCTGGTTTATTGAAGAATATGAATTTAAGATGTTTTTATAGATAACCACTTGTTCTGGGCACAGTGTTCTAAAACATAATTTTAGTGAGGGATTATGGACAACATGGGGCATCCTTTGAAACTCAAATTCACAATCTTGGGTCTTGTATTTCAGGCTGGATTTAGAAGTCAAGAAGGAGACTCTTATTATCAGCTTCCTGAGTGTTCTGACATCTGGTGTCTTTGTTATTGTTAGTGATTTTTTTGTTATTGTGACTTGGGACCAAGTAAACACTCTGGGGAAAGTGTGTTACAGGCTTAGAATTTGGAGCTAGCAATACTAGGGTCACATGCAGTATTTCTAGGGTATAAAGGGGCTCACCCACCTGGTCAATGAAAAATTGAGTGACCAGGGTGCTCCCTCTTCTTCCATTCCCATTTTGTTTTTCAACTTTATGAATTTCAAAGGTCGGGTAATAATGACAGGAAGGATTTGAGGGAGTTAATGAGATGGAAAGAATGATTGTTTTCCTTTCATCCTTTGAATACTCTTTCCCACCCTGAAAAAGTAATGGCTTAAAAATTATCATTGTTTTAAATATCTACTAGCCCTCTTATAGTTTTGCGTTTTACATTTAAAATTCAAATCCAGTTGGAATTTATTTTAAGTAATCTGGGAAGCAGGCAGGCAACTTTTCTTTTTTTCCATATGGTTAGTTGGTTGCTCAGCCCTTTTTGCTGAGTCATGTGTTTCCCATTGTGACATACTTTATTAATCATGAGACAGTTACAGTTTTTGATTTTTTGATTAAAAATCAGTTTTGAAGACTTGGAAGAGTCAAGGCAGATTCTGCAAAGGATCACTTCCGTTTCTTCGAGTCAGCTAACTTGGTACTCTCACATAGCGATAGTCATAAAATCATTTTACATTTGGTGTGTCAGGTTTCAAACATGGTGTTCTTGATGAATTTTTATCTTTATCAGCCCTATTTTTACATTGTTGTATATCCACAGAGATTTTATTAATAATCTCTATCCTATTCAAATTTGACAATTTACACGAAACTATCCTGCTTCTTATAATTCGTTTTCACATGTTCCCCCTTCCCTGTGTGTACTGAGCTACTTGTAGAAGCAGAAGCTTTCAGCATATTATTTTAATTTCTGATAGTTGTATAATGTTTAAATTTTATAGGGCACTTTCTACCAATAGGGGTGTGGAAAAAGATAGAAAAGTAGGGTAGACAATTAAGTTCCTTATAAGTAGGTGACAGGGAAGTGCACACATCCCTTCCATGAGTGTCTATTCATGTCATGTGGCCACGCTTGACTGCACACTGCATTTTCTAGTGGAGTAGTCGACTATGTGTCCAGCTAGGTTAGCACTACTGGGGATTATCATGTTTTGTTGGGGGCAGTTTTCAGTTCAAGGAAACCCTAAAGCTTTTTGTGTGGTGAAACCTAACTTGCCTGGTGTTGTACTCTAAAATGCTAGCTTTGGGTCTTGCTGTTCCTGGGATAGAGATGTTTTCTGTGCCTGTCAGACTAGTCAGTCTTAAGACTTCAGCAAAAATTGGTTAAGAGTGACTCTTTTCTTATACTAGCCCTAGTATCGAGATGCCTGAATGCTATTTATTTATTGTTAGAGACGGACTCTAGGGAGGGGTAATATGTGTCAACAATCAGAGTCTTTTTATTGATCTTCCCCACAGTCAATTTTAGTTCTGAGGAATTATATGTTCTCTTATATACATCCCTGCTTCCCTTCTTACCTTTGCTAGTTTTTTGATTCTTTTGAACATTCTCCATGTGGAGCTTATTCTTATTTTGCCATTTATTTGTAGGTCTTTATTGTAATTTTAATATGATTTCATATAATTCCATGTTCTTAAAAATCGTTCCAATGTAACTCTTTAACTCGGCATTCTCGTACTTTATAAAGTGAGTATGTACTATTGAAAGTAGTGATAATGTACCTTATGATAACAGTTGGAAACTGTAGGCCAAAAGACCATTTTCCTTTATCTCAGTTCCTCAGACATGCGGAATTCAAGGTCTGTATGATAGTGAACTAGGCTGACAGTTAAGGAAGTCTTATAAATGAGTTTCCTGTGTAAATTGGACATGCAGCTTGAATGGCACTGAACAATTGAAATATAGTTCATATATTGCTTACTCTTATCACTGTTTCAAAACTTCCCCTGTCTATGTTCAAAGGACTGTGACATTTAAATTTGCTGGAGTAATTTTGCTAATTAATTGGAAATTATATTTCTTTGAGCATAGGTAGAGGATTTTAATAAAAACGACACAAATTTCTAAACATAAATAATAGTTGGAGTACATTATTTGGTGTACATCCTAAAATGGGATAAGAGAAGAAAGAGTTTTACTTAAAGAAAAGAAGAGTTGAGGGTTATTTTAATGGATACTAGTGGGCACAGTATATGTGTGTGGTTAACAGAGTGAAACACAGACAAATTATAAAGGACCAGTAGAATTTCACAAAAATGCTGACAACAGAAATTTATTCCCAGCCAGTCTGCTCTATCTGTGCAGGTTGTTGACTTGGAGATACTGTGCATTCAGGAAAGAATGACATTTGAAGCCTATTGTCTGTCTTTTCCAACATGGCACTCAAATTAAAAATCAGAAGAGTGCTCCCCCTAGTGGCTATATGTGGCAGTGCCACTGCTTTTATTTTTATTTCTTATTTTTTAAAATTTACTTCTGTGCAACCTTGCTTGTTGCAGTGGAGATGAGCAAAGCCAGCCATGCCCGTCAAATGCTCTAGTACTTATTAGACTGCGGTGTCTGAGGCCAGCTCTATGAAAACTCAGAGTTAAAAGATAGTCACCAGAACACTATCAGAGCACATCCTAGGTCCTAGAATTCAAGAGTTTAAAAAGGAACATAGGTATTATCCAGTCAGACAGTGTCAACTGGGAAGGCATACCTGTCCTGTCAGAACTTTAAAGCTGGAAGCAAGCACTTATATGCTACCCCAGTTTGTGTGCTCATGGAAGGGGTCAGACATTGTATTCTCTTGATAAAGGCATTGCATTTTTTTTCCAAATACAGTTCTTATGATTTAAAATCCAAATAGTTTGATCAAGTTTCTATTCAAACCTCCTAATAACCTTAGTGAGTAAAATAACTAGTTATTTCCCCTTCATAAGATGCTTTAAATTATTTAACTCACTAAGAATTATCATGTATATGTACCACTAACCTGGGTACAGATGTGTACATTTTGAAAAGCATAAATTAGATCATAACACCTATTATTCTGTAACTTGATTTTCTTAACTCTATTTTAGATGTCTGTATTTTTTTAAACTGATATAAGGTTGAATATAGCTTTATACCTTTTTTCTTAGGTAATGAAAGGTACTTAGAGTTAAATTTTTTAAACATGAACGAAGTTTGTTAACAAAGGATATCTCAGGAATTGGTGGTCACCCTTCCAAAGTCCCTTTTTAGATCTTTTGAATGTCATTGGAATGCCCAGGTATTGGTTGAGAATAATTTTAACATTTGAATGTTGAACTAATAATTATTTCAACTTTATCCATCAGTGTGAATGCTTCTCAATATTTAACATTATAATGATTCAGTTAATAAAGCATAATATAAGCAGATTACTGTGGATAGCTAATATAAATCAATTTAAAATTTAAGAAAGAAGGGTTTTGCACACGCATGTGTGTGTGTGTGTATGTATGTATGACTACGGGTTCACTTTTGCATTTAGTTATGGACTAAATCTCAGTCGTAGTTAGTTTCATATTTTCTTAGTTAAGACATGCTATCAAAAATTAAAGTTAATACTGTTCTTGTGTTAATATATTTTATTATCTAAATTTTTTGGGAAGAGGCTATAATTCTTCCGAAGAAATTTCTTTTGTGTTCTGTGAGTTCACAAGTCCACTAGAGGGTGCATTTTATTTCACTTTTTATTTTTTGCCTTAAGTGAATGTTCAGGCATATAATTTTGTTTTCAGTTTTATGAAACTAGCTGTGTTAGCAGCTCTCACAGAGGTAAACTTGTGAAGATAGGCATCAGTAGACTGTTAAGTCAAAATATGACTCGTTGATATAAAGAAGTCCTATTAAAATAGGGGTTTTGACATTGTATTCTGTAATAGAGCACCTGTGAGAACACCATGGGGTAGGGATGGTTATGAAGACTGATGGGTAGAACAGGGTCTGATGTGGCATTATAAAAAGTCAGCCAAGCTTCTTGGTTTCAAGACCCCTTTGTAGCTATTACTATTATCTTAATGTCTAGAATATAATACTTATTTTGTGTTGGCGTGTGTGTAAGGCAAGGGGCAAAGAAAATTGGATGACAACACTTCAGTGTTTGTTTTCCAGAAAATTACTTCCTAGGGAGAAAGCAATGAAAAAACAACTGTGAGGTACTTCTCTTCCCCAACAAGTACTTTCCAGCTGCCTCTCTGGAGGGGCACAGGGCAGCAGCAGGTGGGGTGTGCTTTAGAGAAGGAATCACACTAATAAAAAAACAAATACTCTACCTTCTATAATAGCTTGGTGGTACCTTTCCTGCCAGTTCCCTTGTGAGTTGAGTCTGTCTAGTCTATACTGAAACCTACTGCTACCAGGCATTTCTTATCCTAGACTCCGCTTGGGAGAGGTTTGTGTCAGTTTCTAGGTCATCTTTGTGTTGAGGCATTTTTCACCTCCATTGCCAGCAGTTCCTCACTTCTAATGTTTCTATGTAACAATTTTTCTTACAGTGTAGTATGCTTAAAGATTGTCCAGAAAGCTTTGGGAAAATGCAAGATGGAGGTACCAACTCCAGTCTGCTAGATTTTGATCTGTTAGGCTGAGGATGGAGTCTGATTGTGATCCAGATCATCCCCTTACATCAGTGGTTCTGAACCCTGGTACACATTGGGATTCCCTGGCAAATTTATTAGAACAAATGCATGAGCCTCACCCTTAAGATTTTAATTTAATTGAAAGAAACTAAGATAACAGAGCATGCACAGAGTCCCATGGGACCGCTTAGTCCCATGGTTCATAATTCAGCAGGAGGGATTCAGGTCAGTATATCTCAAGCTAAGATTTTTGGTGCCCTGTCTCTAATGCTGTCTCTTAGTAATATTTTCCTTTTCTTTTTAAAATCATATTTTATTTCATTTTATATATATTCATAACTCTCTCATGATAAAATTATATAAATTTGTCGAGGAAAGACAAACCTTGAGATACTATTATGATTTGAGAACCTTTCTTGGCCATTTGTCTCAGATTCTGATGTGAGGGATGAGAGAATTTCTTGCAGCATGTCCTTCACTCTGGCAGCCACCAGGGGGCAAGCGCAGTCAGTATGCTACTTTGGCTGGCTGTTAAACTCAGCGTGCACGTTGGATCTGATAGAGAAGGAAACAAAAATTACAAGTAAAGAAAAACAAGCCTTCAAACTTTACTATGACTTGAGATCCTTACTCAGCACCACACGTTTTTCCTACTGCCCACGGATTGTTTTCAAGGGAGGCCATAGGCAGTCTAAAGGATGTTTTGTTACGGCTGAAGTCAGCCTGTAGCTCAGATCATGCTTGATAAATTGGGATGAATCTGCACAGGAATGAAGATTAAGGAAATGGTTATATGACTGCTGACAATCAAGGTGGCAAGAGAGGCCTTTGCATTCGAAGAATGTCAGAGCCCCTGCCCAGTCCCCCAACACAGTAGGAGGAAATCCCTCACAAGTACCTTGACCTTATTTCTCCCAGCAGGAAACAAGCTATTTTTGGGGATGACATGTTTGGTGATTTTAAAGTAATACCATAACTTCTTGCTAAATGCCCAATGTGTGCTAGTAGATTGGGGAAAAAGGACAACAGATCCCTTAAATGAAGTGTTCTTAAAATGGGATCAGATAAACCAGGAAAGTTTTCTTCCAAATCCCAGAAATCTGTAAAGGGAATGATTCTCTCTCTCACTATGAAAGTGAAGGGTTCATTGGAATTTACATGGGCTGGAGGAAAAGGATGGATAAATAAGCAAGTTATTTGTGGGAGAGGGTAGAACTATTTCATGTAGCTATGTATTTTTATTTAAAATGATAAAAACTTCAAGAACAACAAAGGAGGAAGTGAGAATGACCGCTGTCCCTTTAATATTCATTGACTTTGTCTCATGTTACTGTCTTGAGGTTCAGTCCCTGTGGTCTTAGGGACACTGTAAGTGAGGAGCTTGCCCCTGGGACATGTCTTGCTGTTGTGTCAGTTGTTAGTAGACTTACGTCTGAGCACCAGGCTGCCCTTCCAAACAGGACTGCGTGTCTCCTTTGCTGGGTGCTCTCTGTGACTGTCTGCCCAGGCAGCTTGATAGAAGGAGACTGAAAGCTGAGGGTGGAGGAGCAACCTGCTTCTCTTTGCCATGTCCTTGCTGTTCTAGTGGAATTCCTTCAGCAGTGGTCCTTCTGTCTACCAGTAGGAGGTGGTTTAAGTCCATTACTTTTCCTCATGCTGTGGACCTAGCCTTATTCTACCCTCTCAGAGGTATCAGCTCTGGATAACATGCAAGGTCCTTCCTCAGAGTTGTGTTCCAGCTCTGGGGAGTTTGGAGTTTATCTCCCAGGCTGGAAAGCACAGGCTAAGCAGCTCTCCCCATAGGCCTGAACCTCATCCTTTACTTGGGGCCCCCAGCTTCCTGCATCCTTGTCACCTATTGACTAAATGGCCTTCTTTTTGTTTTTCCAGTTAAGCCCTATGTAGCCCATTCTTTACATTCAGTTGTAAAAATGAATGTGGTTTCAGTGTTTCTGACTGACTTTTTTCATATTAAACTTTAACTGGGCCCTAATTCTATTCTATTGTAGAATATTTCAATTTCAGGCTTTTCCAAAAAATTCTCTCAGTGTAATAAGTTCTTAACTAGATGCTTGCTTTCTCCAGTTTTTTTTTTTTTTTTGGTCGATTGAGTTGTATTTGAAATTGTCACCAGAGCACAGAAAGTATCCCTCTGTTAAGAGGACGAATTATAGTTTAATAAGTTTATGGGACATGACCTGGGATGCTTATTAATTCCTTGTAATAGTCTCAAACTGAATTTGAAAGGGGAATTTAAATTGATACCATACCTCTTTGTTTTTAAATATGCAAACTAATATTCACAACAGTGAGTGCGTAACGAAAGAGGTCCTTTAGGGATACTATATGTTGGAGCTTGCAGGGTAGAGAGAAACCTCTATATTAATAAATGTCACAAACAAGAATGTATTCTGAATGGAGCAGAGGAAGGGGTGCAAAAGCAGCACTTATTTTCTAAAAAATTAACATGCTACAAAAGATGTGTTGAGTGACTATGTGATACACTTTCTTTTTATGCATATACTATATACAGTTTACTTATTGTGACTATACTCTCAGGGTTGCAAAGGCATCATCTGGTGATACTTTTGTCTGTGCAGTACCTTACTCTGTTCACAAAAGATGAGATTGCCTAGATGAGTAAGTTAACCTGTGTGAGCTAATCCTGAGTGTTAAACCTATTGTGCCTCATGCATTTATACAGACTTTAGTGATTCAGTTATGATTTAGGTCCAGTACTTCTAGAGTTTATAGTGAGACCTCAGGGAATCTTTACAAATTATTTTCTGTGACAAAATCGAGCCTGTCCCAGGGTACTGTGCTAGGGTGTCCAGCACCAGGCTGACAGAAATTTCTATTTTTCCTTTCCCAAGGGCCAGACATTGTATGAAGTAGAGACTGAAAATGGCATTTATGTGGAACCAGGTGCCCACAGAAATGAACTATCTGGGAATTTTTCCTATCCAGCAATTTCTGTGTATGGTGTTGGTACAGGGTCCTCTGTCTCTGTGGACGTGTGGATCTCAAGTTTTTCTCTACTTGTATTTCATCTCTGTGGTATGTTATGCTTTTCCCAGCCCATCCTCTTGTATTCTCCTGCTGGTGCAGGTCCTATATTACTCTGCAGAAAATGTGACTTCCTTCTACATACTCATCCAAAAACCACTTACTGTTTTTCCCCTGCAGCTTTGAAGTGGTGATTCTGTCATCCTCAATTTCTCTTCTGACTCTGCATTTTCTTATTTTCTAATTATGGGCATATTAACAACTTTTTACTGCACTCTAATTGTAAAAGTGGTCTGAAGTGACACAACCCAGTGAATACTTACTGATAGTGCTTACATGACTGCTATCAGTTGCCTTGTGTAACCTTGAGAGTGACCCAGAACATTCAGGTCACTGTCACATCACTATCTGAGGTGAGAGCAATGTCTAGCACCCAAGATTTATAGGCAAACACATCTCTGTCTATTCCGTGCTTTATGTGGCATAAAAAGTGGAGGCCAAGTATACAAAGGGCTGCTTTACTTTTTGTCCCACTGAGCTTTCTCCTGTCCTTCTGGGTCCTTCTGGGTCCTTCTGGCTTCCAGCATTGTTACTTAGTCGGAGAGGCTAAATGCTTGATTGAAGAGACCTTGGCTACTGCCAGACTCAGTGATTGTGAGCACGTCTGCCAGTGTCAGAAGCCTCTAACTTTTCATTATAAGAAGTTCTTGTAGTAATGCCAGCCTCTACAAAGAGCTGTGGCAAGGCAATGATATTGTCCTGTTACCTTGCTTCACATGGGAGTTTATACTGTGGCACACCTCTTCTTTCGCAAGCTGTCGAGGTATCCTGTTGTCAGTCTTCTTGCTTCCCTCATGGATGAAGTGATTGGATGAGCTCACAAAACTCAGTCTCAGTGCTGACAGAATCAATATTCTTTCCCTTAATTGCAGTTGGAGCATTCCTAATCCAATATCTGAAACTTTGAGCAATGACATGCTATAAAAGAAAAGTTTCATGCCATGGAACTTTGTTTCACACACAGAATTATTGTAAACTGTTGTACAAATCACCTTCAGGCAATGTGTATAAAGTTTATATGAAATAAGAATGAATTACATGATTAGGTAATCCAACTTGTCTCATTATTTATATGCAGATACTCCAAAATCCAAAATAAAACCCCCAGATCTGAAACACTTACGGTCACAACTGTTGCAAATACAGAATTTTAAGTCTATAGTGTAAGCAGTTTTGCCTTGTTGTTTGGGCAAGTTTGAGGTGTAAAAGAAAAGTTCAAATCCTTAATGTTTTGCTTCGTTTGAAGACATATAAATGGTGGAATGGCTTTTCGTGATGTGAATTTTATATACATGTTACTTTTTTAAAAACACAGGATCTCATAAATGACAAAAAAGCAAGACTTTTTTTAAAAATTAAGTTTATTGGTACAATTTGACAGTCAAAGGGAATTTGTCCTTGTACATGATGTGTCTTGGTACCTCTTTTTCCCCATTCCTCTCCCCTCCCTTCAAGCCCCCCTCCTTATTTACAAATCTTTGTTTCAATTTCATCCTTCTTTTCTCATTTTTTCCCCTTCCTTTCCTCTTCTCTAAGGAAGCAGAATTTAGTAGTTTTTGAAAATCTATTAAGAATTTTTTTTCTATTTCTACTGCTTTCTCATGCTTTGGATTTATTTGAGGGCTGTTCCACTTCGACCCAGTTGGTCTTCTGATATTGTCATAGGTAACCTCAGTTTCCGGATTCATGACTGGCTGAGCGCCAGATCTTTCAATTCTTGGAGTCCCTTTATTACTCCTGATCAGCCAGCTCAGCTCTTAGCATAGCCTAGAATTTCCTCATTCCCAAGGATAAAAAGTCTGAGCTCTCCACTGGTGACAGCCTCTGGCTCTTTGTCCCACTCATTTCTTTACTCACTCTATACCTGCTCTTTTATTCATTTTAAATCCAAGGAACTACTGTTTTCCATCTGTCCTGTTTCTTCGTTTCTCAGTCCTGTCCTTTTTTGCTGCTTACTGAGGCTTTCATGAAGTCCACATGGCATCCTTGGAATCTAGTGCCTTTTACCTTACTCCTTTACTCACTATTTATTCTCCCTGCCGCCCCCACCCCTCTTTCTGGCTAACAGGTCACTAAAGATCACTGGAAGAAATCACATCTGGCTCAAGGCCTTATGCTTATGTTTGCTGCTTGTCTCTGCTGGTGCTTTAGTGCAACTGAGCAAGTCTTTCTGGTTTTACATCCTTCTCCACTTTGTGATTCCATGTTTTCTTTCTGTGCTATTGGTTTTGCCTTCCTTTTCAACAGGAAGGCAGATACTGATCAAATTGCTTTTCCTGAGCTCCTTTATGCCTCCATCTTTATCAATAATTTTACACATTTCTCTCTCTTCCTGACTTAGTGGTGTGTCCTTATTCCCTTCTGAATCAGTCTGTTCACTTCAGTGCCATTCATATGCTTCAAGGCCTCACATAATTAACCCTCCCCGCCCTTGCCCCCTTCTTCATGCTTTCCCATCCCATGGATTTGTCTCCCTTCATCATCTGAATGCTTAACTTTTACAAAGTCTTATTTTTACTGGAGCGTCTCCTTTTAGATATGCATTTCTAGGAGAACCAGCTTTCCTTCCTATTTTGGCTCTACCACTCAGAATGTAGCTCTCTGACCAAGTGGTCCCCCCTTCTACTTTTCTACTGGAACAATCCTCTCCTGTCAACAAGAACCTTTCTCTTCATCATCAAATGATCCACTTCTCATTGTTTCTGCCACCTTTGGCATAGTTACTCCACATCCTAAACAGTTAGTAAGCCATCTCAAGTGTTTTGTTGAATAGATAAATGAAATGAAGAAACTTCATGTCTCTTCCTTGGTTTCCATGACATTGCACCATCTTTTTTCCACTTATCATCTGTACTCCTTTTCAGTCTTTTTTGTCTGTCCCTTAAATTCTGAGTTTCCCCTTCGTGGCAGAAATGATGAAAAATAAGGCACTTTTAAATGAGTACTTGCTATATGCCAATGCTGCCCTTTAAAAGTGACTTTAGCCATGTTAATGTTTCTCTAATCTTTACAACCACCATATGAGGTATTTTTTAAAGTCTTATTTTAGAGGTAAAAGTTAATCATGAGAGAATTTAAGAATGTGCCTACGTATAACTTAGTAAAGGAAGAGAAAGAATTTGAATTCCATTCCAAAATATATGCTTTTCCCACTGGATTAACACAGAAGTCAGAGCAGACTTACCTTTGTGTTTTGCACAGTGCCCAACCTAGTACTTGTATATTTTAAGTCTGTATATTTGAGGAGTAAATCTTTTATATGATCTGTTCTTGTGGCTTTGGTTTTTGTTTCATTTTTTCTCTTAAAATATATGGATATAAAATTTAAAAAAATAAGATATACTTACTGATTTAAAACATCCTACAATAAAAGCCTGTTATAAAATTAAAAAATGAAAATTCTCTCCCTCCCTTTCCCACCACTCCCATTCTCAAGGGGTGGTGACAGCAATCATTTGTACACCGATGATGTCCAAGTTTTCAATTTCAGTTCGTAGGTCCCTATTGAGTTTCACAATCCAATCTCTAGCTCTTGAGCCCAGATGCTGATTTATAGCTCTTTATATTTGTCCATATCATTGTTTATATTCACATATTTGAGCCATTTGAAATTCTTTGGGCTAGTGACAGATGTGAAAACAGTCAGTGAGTGAATCAACTAATTGATCTTTGATCCCATCCATTGTATTTACACATATGTCCTGCTAGTCCTTCACATGTTCATTCTTCAAAATTAAGCTCCCTTTTGTTCTTTTCTCTTTCAACCTGATTTCCGGTGCCTTATCTCAGTTATAATAACATCTTCCCTGTCATCTTTGTTTCAACCTGCAAATCAGATGGCAAGTCCTTTCAATTGTGAAAGGTCACCACAGTGCATTCACACTGCTGCTGTTGGACTTCAGCCCATGTCCTTCCCCTCTGGCTTGGACAGTTACCCTGGTCTCTCTCTGAATGCTGCTCTGCTGAGACTTAACTTCCTTAAACCTAAATGCTGCTGTGGTCTTTCACTACATGGCTACAAGCACAGTTTATTCTGTTACAATTCAAGCTCTGGCCACTTGTTTCTGTACCTCACCCTGATTTTTGTCCTTCCACTTGTATTAAACTGTACTCTTTGCTTAATGCTCTCAGCATTCAAGACACAATTCATTGTTCTTGAAAGCTCCTCCTGAGATTCCTCCAGTGCTCAGGTCAAGGAGCTGCTTCCCATTTCCTGCACTCTCATATTGCTATTTGTTCTGAGTGCTGTATTAGCTTTTGGTCTATTTTGCCTTCTTTTAGGATTGTACTTTAGATCTACTTCCTCAAATTGGATTATAGATTTTTTTAGAAAAGACTGTTGCAGGTATTTTTTTGCCTTTAAAATGGTAAGTTCTGAGGCAGATAATGTTCATCTGAAAACGTTTCCTGAAACTTTGATTTGAGAACCTTAAAATTGATTGAGTCTGTACTTTTCATATTTAGATAATGCTGTTAACAAGCTTATCCCTGAAAACCTCAGTAATCTGTCCAGTGGAAGTCCATGCTTGGTGGTCTGAATAGTTCATGCCAATTACCAGTCAGCCAGAGATCTTTGTGTATCTCTAATGTTACCTACTTAAGAGGCTCTGGGATTATATTAAAAGTTAGCTTCTAAACAATAGTCTACTGCATAGGAATTCTAAATGCCACAAGGTATTGTGGCATTTCTGTGCAGTACTGAATATTTCTTAAGAATTTTAGTTCTTATTTACTACTGTTCTCTCTTTAAATAAATCTTAATATTATTATCTCTTCTGTGCTCTTTTAAACTAAGCCATGTGAATACAAAGTTCTAAAATGAGTTAAATTCTAATAAAAATAGTTTTTAAAAATAGTGCAAGGATAGTTCACTGTTTTCATGAAGAGAGAATGAAGGAAGAAATAGGAAGGAGACCCTAAAACAGTCAGTGTCATCTGAGAGCACAATAATTTTTAAGGTCTCATTGCCTCTCAAATGACTTGTCCTCTTTCTTGAATTATGCTCAGACCAAAGCTTTAGATAAAGGAATGAAGAAAGGTCTTCTCATCACTTACTAGTGCCCTCCAATTTTGACCCATAATGACTAGGTGAGTGAACAGTTTTCTACTGCTCCATCTCTTTGGGAAAATGAGAGAGGAGGGCAGTGTGTGGAATGGAAGAGAAGGAATATATATCCTTGCTCTTCTCTCACCCTATTTCCTGCTTTCTAACAGTACACATACATGGAACCAAGTATGTAAGGGATGATTTCATGTGCTGGTGGAACAAGCAGAGATGTGATTCATTGCTAGCCAGCAATGTCAGTGTTAAACTGAAATGAGAAGCTCCTAAAGCACCATGAGAACATCTGTGAAACAAGCACCGTACTATCAAATTGGAGGCTCATATGTTTGTATTTTGGTTGTGTTTTGTTGTTCATGTGCTGTGTCCAGCCAAATCATTGCTAAACTGAATATCGGCCTTGTGGGTTTGAGGTTCTCTTTTTGAAGCACAATGTCACTTTGTCGCCACATTTTATTATTAAATATTTTAGGTGAAAATCATTGGTATAATTTTTTTGAATAAAATCTCAAGGAGCTGTCTTAATTGTATGTCTCTATGGGTTTCAGTTTTTGTTTAAAGAATAGCTCAAGTAACTGAATTATACGCCCAGAAATGTGAGAGTCTTTGGGATTCTAGAGAAAGATATTTTCTTGTTCTTTCAGGATTGATCTTTCACTTTTGCTTGGCTCATTTTTCTTCCCATCCTGTAATATTTAAAAATTGCTTTTGGAATTTATTCTGTGTATACTTATTTGATGCAGGAGGAGTATGATTAAGTTGCTTAAATTTCTCTTGCCTTCTTATTGTTAGGAATTTTTCCAGACTTCCAAGTGTGTGTGTGTGTGTGTGTGTGTGTGTGTGTGTGTGTGTTGTGCATGGTTGTATTTCTGGCCAAAAATTACTTTTCTAGGCCCTTGTGACTTTCTTTGGTCCTGCTGTAGGTTTAATAGAAATTTTATTTATGCCTCAAAAATGTGGTTTATCTCTAGTTTTTTTGTGTGAAATGCATGCTTAAGAATAGTGGGATTGTTTTGGGTATATATTTTTTCTTTGAACCAGCTGGATTCTCATTAACCATTGTTTGAAGATGAGTGTGTGTGTGCTTAGGTAAGATATATATATAGCTTTTAGAGTGGTTTTTCAATTATAAAATTTGGAAGAAAGGAAGGAAGAAAATTATGGAAGTAAGAGGAGAAAGGAATGCTGTCTTAACTGGGCTAAAATGGAAGTTTGTATTGTATTTAAAAATCAAACAATCTCTCCTCAACTGTGTTGTATCAAGGTAAATTTTCCTTCATTTTGGGCCTTGGACACAGTTTGCCTGGATGTCTTCCCAGGAAAGCCCCTGTGTAAACCCCATTAAAACAAAGTAATCAAACAGTCGTTTCATTTCCATAATGCTTGTTTCTTGATCTCTGAAATATACGACAACTTTTGAGGTACATATTTCTAGACTTAACATTACTGAACAAGAGAATTGAAAGTGAACACAAAACTCTCAACTATGCTGAAACTGTGATACTGATTGAAGTTAAAAAAGTGAACATTCTTTTCTTCTGTAAGGTAAAGCAGTTTGGGGAGAGAAACGACTTTCAACAGGAAGGAAATTTCAGATTTGGGGTATAAGGGTTACTTTTTATTGTTCTGAATTCTGGAATTTTATTCAGAATTGAAGGAGGAAAAAAGTCATGTACACTGTTTTTAATCTTAGGATTTAGCTGAGGGTCAGAACTAGAGGCAGCAGTGTGGATCTCACCAAGGCAAATTGGGTGTTTCAGGCTGACTGTGCAGTTTATGGTCACCATTAGTTCCTGAAACTAAGCAAAGAATAAATAACATGTTATGTAATGTGCAGTATCTGCTATTTCTTGCTAGGGAGGGGTGTTGCTAATTTCAGAAACAGATTAAAGGGATGTACTCTTTACTCTCACTAGCAAGCAAACTTGTGAACTGGAATGCCTGGGCTTCCATTCTTGAAGGTCCCTTTATTGCCATGCAACATGAGATAGGCATGAAGGTGCTGTGTTACATTTAAAAATCAAGTAAGAAGAACATTTCTAACCTCAGACCAAGGATATCTGAGCCCACACCAGTGTTTTTCAGGTTAAAGCAGAAATGTCAGTGTGGACAGCTTTAGGGAGAAGAAACCAATTGAATAAAGCACAGTAGCAGGTTCCCTTGAGATAAATCATTGATTCCAAAAAATTACCTCTGTCCTTCAGAATCTTCTGTTTCCTTATCTTTCAGAAAAAGCAAACACAATTTAAGTGTGGTGAAAAGGTGAAGATAGTATTGTTTGTATACACAGGGCCCCCCAACCCCAACACACAGGCTGGGCTATTTTTCTAAAAAATACTTTTTCCTCTTTTTATTGTGTTGTACTGGGGATTGAACCCAGGACCTTCACACTGACGTACATCCTCAGCACTTTTTATTTTTCATTTTGAGGCAGGATCTTGCTAAGTTTCCCAGGCTGGGCTTGACTTGTGATCCGTCCTGCTTTAACCTCCTGAGTAGCTGGGATTATAGGTATGCACCACTGCACTGGATGCTAAGCCAGTTTTGACCTTGGTGGTAAATTTCGTATCTTCCAATCAAATATCTCTACATATGGTAACAGGTTACTTTCTTTGGTACTATACAACCTGTAAGACATAAATAACTAAGCATTATAATTGTCTGGCAATTGTTATACAGTTGAAATAGTTATGTGGCTATTAGGACCCCATAAAATAAAGTGATAGTGTTTTTTGGTTTTATAGCAGGCATTTCTTCTTTCTATACTTTTAAAATTTTCTGTAACTTTGGTATGTTCTGACATTCAGTCACTACTAAGAAAGGCTTTTATTTTTCCAAAATACCCATATTTATTTCACAAAGGAGTGGATATTAAATGTGAAAGAACAAATTTTGTCCTTTTTAGTTTACTTCTTAATTTTACTACCTAGTCACCCATAACTTTTAAAGAGCAGTTTGTTTGGGGTATGAATTTTTTGACCACAGGATTTTTAATGTGATTTTCTGGAAATTCCTAAAAATGGCATATCATCATTTTTGTTTTTCTTTTTTTAAACTCCTTTTAAAAAAAAATCTGTAGCCATTCTCTTTTCTCATAACTAACCAGTATTATATAGACTTTATGGGTTTGAGAACAATATCTAGACTTAGAAGAAAAGTCCCCAAATAACTTGTATTGAATTAATATGTAATTTATTTAATTAGTTCCCTGTTTTTTTCGTGTGTGTCTTGATTTCTGATTCTAGTTTTTAAAACAGGGAAAGTTTTATGCCTTGCCTAGTTCACCTCATGCTGTCCATGATACACTTCGTTGTCTATACCAAAGGGGAATGTTAAATTTGAGATTTGATGCATTTTACTTTTTTTTTCTCTGCCACTCTGATCCTGTATATATGGCTGCTTTGCAAAACAGTTTTGTGCAAGCAGACATGACTTAACTCCATTCCCTACATAGAGAACTATTCAACTTTACTTTTATGTGTTTTGAATACTGCCTCATGTGAGACTGTGACAGCAATAAAGTATGCATGGCCAACCTTATTTTAATAGTGAGAGAGAGCTGCTTTTAATTAATAAGTGGATCTCTTTATGTCTGGGGTTTTCGGTTTATTTTGTGGTTCTTTAGAGTTCTTCAATTATGTGGCCTAAAAAGGCTATGTTACTGGGGACTAAATCCTTTTAAAAATCTGGCATTTACATGTTTTCTGTAATTTCTGCTTTTACAGTACTGGCCTAACACACACCAAAGAAAAAAAGAAAAAAAAACTCAGCAGTAGCAATTCTTCTCTAAAACATTAAAATTTATACCCTAAAATTACAGTATATATCTCTTAAGTCATTAATGGAATGCAGCCTCCATGGACTCTGACAGAAAACTAGTCATCAGTCAGTCAGTTACACTGGCCTAGCTTGCTTTAAAGAATCATCATATTGTATTATTTTTCCACTTGACCTCTCCTTTTAAGCTACTTTAAAAAATCAATCCAGTAATTGTTAAAGTACTGCAAAGTATCTTCTTGGGCATTATAAACAATGTTCAAAGACTCCATTAATTGATGTAGTACTGGCTGATATGAGATGTATGGGTTTTGATTTAGTTCTGTTAAGTCTAGAATATCATTGTATACCTTGGCTTTACCACCACACTCCCTTCTCAAGGAGTTTTTAGACTACAGCAGAAATCCAGAGTCTAACTTGGGCCCACTTTGACCTCCCATAAAATGAATCCTATGTAATAATGTGGATGCTGTTATGACTAACATAAAAATAAGTCTATTCTTGCTTATGTAGGTTTGTGATCTGCTTTTCATAGAAGATAGAGATTTTGGAGGAAAACAGCATTTCTTTACAGTGAAAAGAATTGTCAGAGCATGAGCATTCCATAGATATGAAATATAGCAAATTTTTTCATTAGATACTAGGAAATATGGGCACCGTGGGTCTCGGTTTTAATATTTCAAAAACTAAAACAGAATCGTGCTTTAGAAGAATTGCGCGAAACAAGGTGTCTCTTTAGTAGTTATGAGTGTGGGTGATTTGAATTTTCTAACCCCCCCACCCCCCACCATTCCTTGTGCAGTGTCTGCAAGCACCCTTTGGTCAGGTAAAAATGAATGAATGATGGGTGGTTGCTCTTAGAAACATTCCTAAAGCACTGCTAAACAGTTGTCGGTAGATGGCAGTACTGTTCCACTACAGCATTTTGAAATCACTACAGTTTAACCTTTCATTACCGGTCCAATTTTCAAAATGCCTGATTAGCTACATTAAGCAATTTTTGGGTAATTTTTGACAACATTTATAAATTACAGCAGTAATCTGAAAGAAAGCCATTATTGATAGATAACATAATTATCATTTGTAATGTGGTCAGTCCAATATGGATTGGCATAATGTTTTAATATGTAAAAGTCTATATAAATATGTAAAGTGGTTAACAAGAATGATAATGATATCCTACTATTTTGTGTTACTATTTTTTCCCTTAATTGTCTTTAAGGTAAAACCAGATCATTATGGTGGACCATGCAAATCGAAATGTAATTCTACATTGGTATTTGATAGTTTACAGTTAGCTAATAATACTGCAGTTTTATTTAAATTGAAGTTCAGGTGTTAAAACTATGGGAAAGGGTGGGTTACTGTCTTATATCAAGTTTTTTCATATCCTTTAGGAAATGTACAATAGTGAAAAAAAGGCTGGCTTTTTCTTTGCAATCCAGATTATGCTGCAATAATTAACTCTAGTCTAGGTTGAATATAAAGTAACAATCTATCACTTAAAATGGAAGCTTGCAGAATTGATTGGCAGTTGGTGTATTTTCTGGATATTTTCTTATTTTAAGCTATCTTTAGGGAAGATTTCTTATAGGATATAAAGACCAAATTGGTATTTTTTTTCTTTTTTTAAAGAAGCAAATCATCGTGTTACCAATATTCCATTTGAGATATTTTGGTTCAAGAAATACTTTAGCAAAGTCTTCCTTTCCAACTGAATGGAATTTTAAGAAAATTATGTCTTAACTATGTATGTATTTCCATGTCTATACTGAATTTAAATTGTAAAATTATCTAGAATTGTAAAATGACCGATTATATACTTAACCTGGCTTTTTATTTAAAACTTATGAACATGTGAAAAACAGAAATCTAATGGTAATACTTATTTGTGTTTTGTATTATCTTTAAAGCCTTGAGCAGGTAGAGTAAAAAGAGATAAAACATGGTGAGTACTGGTGAATAAGGCTTACTTATTATAATTTTATGCTTAGCTTTTATAGGTATACTGTAGTCATCTTAGCTACTATATAAATATGAAATTTGCAACATAAGTTACAATCTTTCATAACCAGAGTACCTATATATAGCATGTAATTCCTAGCTAGTTTTGCTGTTATCTTGACCCCTGCAATGGCATGAAAAATGCATTAAAGATTCATTTAGTTTTTTGTATGTGTGAATACATGCACGTATACATATACATATACACATACACATAATATAGAAGCAACTATTATAACTGCAATAAATTAAAATGTGCTGGTCAGAATTTGTGTGTTAGCTTATGCTGAAGAAGTAAAAATTTGGGACATAATATTTAGTGTCTCCTAGCAAACAAATGAGTGTAGTAACAACAGATTCTAGGATATTTTTAGATACATTCTTCCATCTGATAATGATAGGCAACAATATAAACTGGCCCAAAAGCACATGCATTAAAATTACTTATAGTAGTACACAGTAGAATGAAACACCCCATTTAATAAGAACTTCCTATCTCCCTGGGAAGTTTCTGTTGCAGAGTGGTGAAGATTAAATAGTAAGTCTGGAGTTGAAGTGATACTGTTGAGTAATAATAAAAAAACGCCTTAAATTTTTGAGGAAGTAACATATTTATTGAAAAATTCCTGTCCCTGCTAATTCATAAGTCATTTATGCCTTGTTAAATATTGGGAAAAAGTCAAGATTTTTTCCTCTTTGATTTGCAGTGGAGATTTCTCAAGCAGTATACCTCTAGGATGAGGTTGAACAACAAAAAAAAAGGCTTTGTTTTTATTTTATGTGCAGCCAGACTTGCTCTTATGTTTGTAATATTTAAAGGAGTTCAATAGGAGGCCCTTGATTCTTTGATCTGTTGCTGCCATGCAGTTTAATGAGAAAAGTTTTTCATATTGTGTGCAATATTGAAAAATTCTGCCAGCTAAGACCAGTATAATATAGTGTTCGACTTACACCTTGGATCCCTTCTTTTATTTCTTGTCATGAATCCACTCTTCTTCCTCAGCTGAAACAGGTAATTACAAAGGTCCTCAGATCAATTTTTGTAAAGGGGCACCCTGACGGGTACCATGACTGAAGTGTGACATGAGCCTTTTCCAATACAATGGGTGGCCTAACATTCCTCTAGAAGCCCAAGCTCATTAAATATTCGGTTCCTTTTTTCCCCCTTCTCCCCCCTTTATGCATTTAGCTTGAGTCGCACTAAGTCTGGGGTTTCTTCACCGAAGACTTAGGAAAATTGCTTCGAGTTCTCAGATTGAATTTTTTATGTGTATGACTTCATGATAGCATTAGCATGTGCTTTGATCCATGTGTGAATGGCACTGGGTCGGCGCTTATTGCCATATCCAGATGGTGTTACAGGGAACAAACAGTTGTGTTTTAGGATTTCTCAATAGACTGTCTAGACTGGCCGTGCAGCAGACAGATACAGCCACCCATCAAATTAGCGTTTGTCAGATTTATGGTAATGGTTCACCAAAGCCTTCCTGTCATTGACATTAAGATTTACGCCTCCAAAGTTATTTTGTCTTCCACAGAATATAACTTGTGATTGCTCAGGTTTAAAAAATAAAAATAAAAAAATTTAAAAATGTTTAAGACAGAAAAGTCTTCCTGAATGTGAGCAGTTTCTGAATGAAAAGAAAAATATAAAAAGATTAAACAGTGGCTGTAATTTAGGAGCTGTATTGATTAGAGGAAGGTACCTTTCCCAACCCTGGCCTCCCTCAAATGATAAGAAGGATGTTCTGTTGGAGTTGGTGTCTCCCATTTGCCCTTGTTGGAAAGAAAAACATGTATGTGGGTGACTGTGGCCAGATTTTGCCCTTTCATGTTGTTACTCTGGAGTAATGTGATCTGCTGCCCCAACGCGGTGGGAATAACCTTTTGACAGGCAGTATGTCCATTCTTGGTAGAAATGTTTTCTCAAGTCTGGCCAAGCTGCCTTTGATCATATCTCTTTCCAATGTGGGGGTCATCGCTACTATGCTATGCAAGAGTCACAGGTTCCTGTGAGGAAAGTGAGAGGCATGAGGGTTTAAAATAAATAAATAAATATGACCCATACCCTCTGCAGTTCTCAGTCACTAATAGTGTGGAACTAGAAGGGTGCAAATTCCCACATGGAGTGTTCAGAACATTTTGGGTTAAACTTACCATGTGCCTTTTTGCATATATGGGTCAAGGGATGCCTTTTGCAAATTTTCATCCAAAGGAGTTTGAAGAGTGATGTTGATCCTATCATGAACATGCTGAAGCATGCTTGAAAAATGTGTTTTCCTATTGGTGTAAATGACAAATGGTGAGGAGTCTGGAGTGTGGGGGGTTAATTAAAACACTGAGACGGCCATGACAGACAATATATAGGGAAATGGGCTTTGCAGAGGTGAAAAGCTGCAGTGGTTTTCAAAGCAAGTTCTTTCATCTGTCTGAGAACTGGCATTTGGGGAAACCCCTGCTAACCTCTCTGGTATGTCAGGATTGAGAAGTGCTGCCTGTACTGTTGCAGGGTAGAATCCGCACTGAATTCTTATTCAAAGCCTATCTCACCTACTCCTGTGGCAGTAGCTAAGTGAAGTGGTATCAGTTACTGAATAAAGCACTCTGTGTTAAAAGTACAGCACTAGAGGCTTCCTGATAACCTGCAGTGGCTCTTATGTTACTGAGTAATGGGTTTCTTTCTCTTCCTTCCCCTTTTCTCTTGCCATACAGTTATCATTTTAATAGACTGTTATTTTAGTCATTTTTAAAAAAGTCTCATATGTGTTCAAATTTAGTGATAAGTTTATCTGTTGTAACAAAACATGTAATTTGTGCTCAAACTGAATCTCAACACATTATATTCTCTCAAATAATAAACCATTTAGTGGATTTTTAAATTTGTCAGTTTTCAAGTCTTTTGTGTAGTATTAAATGATCTAAATCATTTTTTCTGTATTAATTTCTTTGAGTAGTAGTTTCACTTAGTTTGAGTTTTTAAAAATAAATTCTGAACAATTTATTGGAACATTTGATTGCCTCTATAATCAAAAAATATTTTTGCTAAACAGTTTTCTCTCCAAGACTTTTCCTGCCACTCTTTCTGTTAGCCTAAGAGTTACTGATTTTGATTCCCTTTGAAAAACATTTAAAGAATCTCAGTATTCTTTACTGTTTTGATTAATTTCCAGTGCATTGTGAAAGGGATGATCATTCGAGAGAGGTCTTAAAAGTACATGCAATTACTACCAGCGGTATCTTTTGCCAGGCTTGTGTGGGGTTGTAGCTATGGAGAGGATCACCAGGGAGCATCCTAAGTTAGTCTTCTAGCTAGAAACCGTTACCATTTTGAACTTGAGAACTATTTTAAGTTTGTCCTAAGAAACAGTATAAATTTTACAAGACACATTTATAGTGTTTTTAAAAAGTTAACTACCCTCCTTACACGTGTGTTTTGTTGGAAATTGGAGGGGTTGAATGGAATGCTAGTCTTTGAGCAATGTGTAAAAAGCTATTTGAGTAAAATCCTTTTTTCTTCAGTAAAACTACTCTCTGGGATTCCTCCACATTTGTGATTTGGGCTTTACTATTTTTAGAATGAAATTTTGACAGTATACTTTATGCTGTGTTTGCTTGATGAGATGACATATTTAAAGGAACCACAGGATGTTAGCGCTCCAAGGGGCCTTTGAGGGTGTTTAATTTAACTTAATTTTTCTAACTAGAGAAACAGAATAGGTTAAGAATTTTGACTAGGGTCACAAAACTGGGCTGTCGGGACTGCCATTCAGGTGTCTCATTCACCCTTCCCATCTTTAAGTCACTACTTTTAGATAACTAGTAATAGATACACACTTAATTGGTAGTTTTTTTTTCTGCCACAACAGAACATGCTTTTAACCTTTCTCAATCTTCATTTGACTGAACTGTTGAAAATTAAGAAAGCATACTTCCTTTCCTTTGAGCAAATTATATCAGCAGTACAAAAATGTAAAATCCAATCTGAGAAGCACTTGTAACTGTATAGCCTGATGGCCATTTTATTCCTTCTTGCTAAAACAACCTTAGTTTCAAGGCTGCAGTGTGTCTAGCACCAGGCAATCTGGAGCTGGTTATGTCTCTTGGTTATGTCCCAGATTTACCAACAGCAGTATGTGCCTGTATTGCACTGGTTTTGACCAGTGATCTTGTTGGGTTAGGAGACTGATAACTACCTAAAGTATTTTTGGGAAAGCTTGTTTTGTTTTGTTTTTTTGTTATAAGGAAGTTCTTTTTGCTTTTGCTGGCTCAGCCTTCTTCCCCCACCTTCCTTTTGTATTTTTCCCTCTTTAGCATGTATGTGACATCTGGAGCGGCTATCGATATGGCCCCTTCATACAAACTTGGGGAAAAGCTTGTTTTTAAATATGTCTTATTTATTTAAACCAGGGCTTGGCATTTTCATTAAATCAGTAGTTGGCAAATTGTGACCCATGAGCTAGTTGCCTCTTTGTGTAAAGTGTTATTGAAACATAGCCATGCCAATGTGTCATATAGTGACCATGGCTGCCTTCATGCTAAGATAGAGTTGGGTCATTTCTCCAGAGACTAGTTGGCTCACAAATCTAAAATATTTACTGTCTGCCTTTATGTTTGGTAACACCTGTTTTAAAGCATCATAAAGTGAATTGTGTTACTTGCAGCCAAACAGATTCCTAATGGCATCAACCAATAAACTCAGACTCCTAAACACATCTGTGACTTCATATTTATAATCAGATTGCTTTTAGCTCTTAATAGGTCTGTTTCAGATAAATACATTTCTCATTTTGGGTTTTGTTCATTCTTCTTTATTTTCTTCCTGAACTTTAGGATTATATTTCTTTTCTTTTTTTTCAGAAGTAAGAAAAGAATGTAAAAATGCTGCATGAAATTAACTTACTTCACCTCTTTAATATTCCAGTCTAATAAATATTCCAAGGATTGCTTTCTGGAGTATAAGTAAGGAAAATCACCAGGGCTTTCAATCAGTAAATGTGGTCTGAGAGTGACCTTAAAATCCTGAGTGGGGTAATGGTTTTCCAACTCCTTGTATTGTGCTCCCTTTTTTTCTGTCCCTCCTCCCCCTACAAATTTGATGCCGATCTGCTGGGACCAGGGGAAGAACTGCAAAAGCTCCCACTCTGTTAACAACATTTAATACTTTGTACATTCTACACAGATCACTAACCTGATATGGGAAAGTAAACTGGAAATATTCTGATTTAGTAACAGCTATAATTATACAGTCTTATCTTTTAAACAGTAAAGAAAATCCTTCTTTAATTTTTGTCTGAAGATATAACAGCCCTTTATGTGTGATTACAAAGATAAACAAAAACTATTGTTAAAATTATGGGTATTTTCGTTTTGGTTCCTTGGAAGACGCAGATTGTGTAAGGCTTTATTGGAGGGGATCACTAGATTGGGCTCTAAAAAAGTCTGAATTAATCATGAGTCATTTGCAAACTTAATTTTTCTGTGCCCACTTTTGCATCTTTAAGGGAAAAACATTGGACTATATGGTGTTAAAGATGTCTTCTAATTCTAGGATGTATTTATTGGTGAAAATGGCCAGAAACCATTTGAGGATTAGTCAGTTCAAACAATAACATCAACAACACAACAGCAAAATGTCCTTTGGAACATTAAGATATTTTAGTCCTTTCCTGCCCTTTTAATGTTTAAGGTCTCAGAGGGCCTGCTGTACAGATACCCTTCTTTGTTAGAGAAATTTTCTGGAGAGGGAATTTTGTGGGTAAATTTGGGTTTTGTGATGATAATTTACAGTGCTGTATCTTATTAATCAAGTAGAATATATTTTACAGTACATTATCATTTTGTTGAAATATGTTTTACATTATTATTTTTTTTGAAATAACATATTGATTGCCTTTAAGCCATTATGTGTAATTACAGATTGCCAAGGAAATATTATAATTAATTGGAAACTAAGGGTGGATTTCTGTAAAAGCAGATACCACCAGTATATTACTTTAGCAAAATTCTTTTGCCACGCTTAATATATTACAGGTCGTGAAAGAATTTTAATTTTATGGGAGAATTTTGCAATAATGATGGCTGTGTCACTGAATTTTATTGCATATTTTGAAATGGATACATTCAAACATTTCTTGCTTTGTAATAATTAATAACAAAACATATTTTTTGTGAATTGTGCTTGTTGTGCCTTAGCTCTTTGCCAGATATTAAGACACAAAGAATAAATTGTTTTTATCACTTATTTTTTTTCATTTTTCAAAGAACTATCTCTTCAACTATTTTGAAAATATGTTCTTGTTAACACTTTGTAGTCTTCTGACACTATATATTTTTCATATTTTTAAGAGAAGACGGTGATAACAGAAAAAGATAGCTGTCTTGTATCTTTGAGGGAGAAGGTAGATTATGAATAAGTAACAGATAAAAAATTATAGAGGCTGGCAGTTTCAGAGTCTGCAAGAATGTTGACTTTGCAAATAACTTCACAAATTAGCCTTTTATACATTATGTCTGGACAGTGTCTAGGTACTAAAAATGACCTGAGGTGAATGGTTTTTTTCATTAAATGTGGTTTCAAATAGAGACAACCTCAAAATAGTCAATTAAAAAGACTGATGTAAACTATACTATTAATTACAGGCATATATATATATATGATATTAATATAGGGGATGTAGAAGTGAATATTGAATTCTGTCTTTCTTACCTTTTTTATTCAATTTCTGTTTTTAACAGGGTTATATAGTATATCAACATATTTTTAAACAGGCAAATAACTTTATAGAGCATATTATGAAAACCAGCAGTGTCTTCCTTCCCTTTTCCACCTCCTCTAACTTTTGTCCTGTTAGCTGTTTCCATTTTCAACAATTTAACCTTTTTTAAAAAAAAAAATTATTACCATTATTCCAATTAATGTATTTAGATGACAAGATGGCTTCTTAGTTTTTTTGTTTTTTGTTTTCCAACTGTAGACATTATTCATTGGCTTTCTCTTTGGAAAATAAGGATTTAATTCCCCTCCCCCACCACCATACTGTTCCTAATATACGTCTTTACCCCCTGCACCCTCTACCCCTAACTTACTAAGATGGTTATGGTTATAGTTCTGGCTAGACCTGTGTCTCTATATTATTCTGCTTTTATAAGTGTGCTATATATTATGATTATCTTTCCTTGTTTGTTGAATCCTGTTTTCCCTGGAGTCAATTATTCATGTTTTGTCATTTACTCAGTTTGCTCATTAATTCATTCCTCTGTCCCTCTCCCCCAAGTTGTATAAATCTCTTCATAATTTCAAATAGGCATGCTATTAAATTCTGTCAGATTCATTTTCTTGGTGACCTTTCTCCCAGAGCTTTTGATCTGTTTATGTCTGGAGTGGTTGTTATTTAGGCTTACTGCATAGCTATCTTCTTTGGGGGCCCCTGAATTTACTGTGCTGGGGAGTCCCTTCTGTGAGGTCTGTGCTAGCTTCCAGTGCTTACTGTTTCTTAGCTTAGCCCAGGTCACAAGTGCATTAGAGATCAGGTTTTTTTTGTTGTTGTTGTTGAGATTTTATTTATGAGGATCACGACTGATAGTTGAGTTTAGGTAGAATTCTAGGTTGGAAATAATTCCCTCACAATTTCAAAGGCATTGTGCCTTTTGTTTCTAAGTTTCTAACGTTGCCATCCAGAGGAATTGTGTTATTATGATTCTTAACCGTTTGTGTGTGTCTGAAGTTTTTTTGTGGTGATAATTTTGTTGGTTGTTTTTAAATCTTGTTAGGCAACTCTAATCTTTTGAAATTGCATGGTGTGCTTTGGTGTATGACTATTTTAATAGCCAAATGTGCTAGACCTTTACAATTTGAAGATTCAAATCTTTTAAGTTTATAAAATTTCCTTGAATTTTTTATACTTTTCTGTTGATTCTCCTAGAATGACAATCTAATTTTAATAACTTTCAACTTCTGTTTTCTGTCTCTGCCCTATTTTGTGGGAGATTTTCCTCAAGTTTAGCTTTTGTTGAGTCTTACATTTCTGTTTTCCCCTTTACCTACTTTGAGTGCTTTATTTTTTTTTATGTTGTTGCTGTTCTTTTTAATAGGTGCAATATCTTCTTTGAAGTTAGGCTTTTAAATGTATAGGCCAGATGTGGTGGTATACTTCTGTAATCCAGGACTGAGGAGGCTGAGGCAGGAGGATTGCTGTGAGTTCGAAGCCAAACTGAGTTACAAAGTGAGTTCAAGGCCAGCCTGAACCGCATAGTGGAACCCTGTCTCAAAAAGAAAAAGAAAAAACAAAACAACAACAACAAAAAAACCATGTTTTCATTTTATTGTATAGTTCTGTTTATCCCAAGTTGTTTTTATTTTTGTTTTTTCTTTGTGTCAGTTTTCTGTTCATCTTGGTAGCTTTTCTTAGATGTCTGGCAATTATTATCTTTTTACTTATATTTAAAAGTGGGACATGTGTAGCTAATTCAGAGTTCCATGTGCGTAGGTAAGATTTATCTACTGTGGGTTTTACCTAGAGAGTACTCGGCTGTTTTGTTGGAGAGGTTGCCAAAATTGTACCTTCAGATTTTCTATTTTGAGCTGGTCAGATGCTCCAAAGAAGAGTCTTTTAGCTTCTACCTAGCCCTCAGGGCTCTAAAAGCTAGTGGAAACAAGTACTTTGGGACTTCAATATTCACTATGCTAAGGTTTCACTCAAATCTTGTTTTCTTTCCTGTTATCTTTCTCTGGGGAATCTTCGGTTTAAAGATCCTATTTTCCTTATTTTTGTGGGGTGAGTGGTGGGCCATACAGGGCAGGTTGCCCAGCTGTGTAAAATGAGAGAGGGCTTCGAACTCAGAAGTCTTTCTTTGAACTAGTCCTCTTGTTTTAGCCCCACCTTCACTTCCATTAGTAAAGCAGCTTGGTTCTACCTCCTGTTGAGCTTCTTGAGAGTTCTGTAGAGGAAGCAGTTGTGGCTCACTTTTCTCACCTGGCTTGTTTGGATTCAGCTTCTTGTGGTCTGCTAGATCAGTTATTGTTTATTTTTCTGTATGCTCATATCCAAAATATTGTAACTATTTTTGATGTCCAAGTATCCTTGTATTTTAAAAGTCATTTTAGTGTAGTTGCAAGAGAAGGTGAAACTAAATGACTGTGTTCAAGCTGCCAGATTAATCAGGAGTCTTTCCTCATTTTTCTAATTATAGATTATCTTCTCAAATAGGCAGTTTGGCCTGTGAAGATACGTTCCCTGTGAGCAGTTCCACAGAACAGATCTGAATGGAGACATGTACTATCTATCAGTTAGATGCTTGTGCTTTCATGTGTTTAGAAGAGCCACCATTGGATACAAAGTAAAGTAGCTATTTTAGAAAGATTTTAAGAGTAGCTGAACTCTGCTTACTCTCACTTTCCCTGTGCATTGCAGAGGGACACATTGAAGGAGGTACTGTACTTTGGAGAGTACATTTGTATCAGTGGCCTTAGATTCCCTGCTGTATAGTTCATTCTCATCATGTGGTCTGTTTTCCTTTATAGGAGCAGTAAGGTTCTCTCTCTAAGGAGCGAAGGTGCTCCCAACAAAGAGGCTTACAGAGGGGAGCTGTCTTGTGTGTGGAGCTTCCTTTCCACAGTGGAAAGCTCTGGGCATGGTTGGACTAGATGAACCTTTCCAATTCCAACTAGCAAAATTTGAAATTATATTGTATTTTTTAAGGGCTTATTTTTCTAGATGTGAGGTTTGGTCAGTCACTGTTGTTTTTTGATGTCTTATTTTTTGATGTCTTATTTTTCTAGATGGGAGATTTGGACGGTCACTGTTATTATTTGTATTGGAGGTCTTTCATGGAGGTTATTCCAGCCTATATTCTTGGGCCATCAGAAGACTTGATTTAAGTGTGGTTATATGTTTGGTTGCCTTTGCCTTTTCTCACGTTTATATCCTCCCATTTCCCTGATGGCTGCTTCTCATCTGTATTGGCTTCTTCAGTTTCTATAACAAATGAAGTTCTTTTCCTTCTTAAGGCATGTACAGTTATACTTCCTTCCCTCTGGAGCGTTGTTCTTCTTATTTTCTGTCTGACTCTTCCTTTAAGATGTTCCCACCTTTGGGCTTTTCCATTTAAACTGAGTTATCATCTTTGAGGCCCCTCAATATTTTGAAGTACAATTGATATATAATCTCTTAAACTTTTTATAAGCACCATGTAGATTGCATACTTCTTTAATATTTGACTTCCTCTTTATACTTTCCATCAGGGCAGAGAGGGTATCTTCGAGGTTCACTGTGTCTAACTCATGACACTGGTAAGCCCTCAGTCAGTATTGATTGAGTGAATAAAGAGTACCAAGTCACAAAATTGATCGTAGTGGCACTTTTACAAGCTGCATACTTTAGAGAAACCCTGATTATTTGAGGCACTGAATCTGTATGTCTTGCAACTGTATGTAAATTATGTAACTGTTGAAATTAAACAGACTTAGACCTTGGGCAGGATCATTGTAAATGAAGTTTCAATGCTTATTATTCTAATTTCTTTCTTTCTTTGTTTCTTTTTATTACTCTTAATTTCTTTTGTTAGTTTTATATTGCTGGACAAAATACCTGAGAAATCAGTTTTAAAAAGGAAAGGTTTATTTTTGCTCATAGTTTCAGAGTTTTTTTGCTCATGGTCACTTGACTGCATTATTTGGGGGCCTACAGAGAGATAAGAAGGACATCATAGTGGGAATTGTGTTGTAGAACAGAACTGCTCACCTCGTGGTGGGTGGGAAGCAAAGAAAGAGCAAGAGGGCCTAGGGTCCCAGTAGCCGCTCAGTGGCATGCTTTCAGTCACCTAATTTCCTTCCAATAGGCTTCACCTCTGAATAGTGCTACAGGCTAGCAATGAAGCCTTTTTGCCCATGACTTTTGGAGGACATTTAATATCTAAACTGTAGTACTACTCCAGGTCTCTAATTTGACACTAAATTAGCCAAAGAAAAAGTACAAAAGGTGGAGGTAGAGGAGGGCCAAACCAAAGGAAGGAGATAAAAGCAAAGGAGACAATTTAATATGTTCCACTAGAGATAGACAATAGAGACAATTAAGTCACTTCCTCTAGCCCTAAGAAAACTATGAATTTGAGAAGAAAAGAAGGTTAATACCTGTTGGTCATCAAGTAAATTTAGTTACTGTTTCTGGAAGCTTCTTTGTTCCTATTCATATCTTTCACCAGAAGTCCTTGGTTTTCATGTATTTAGTTCTCAAGAAAACTTTAGTACTTAACAGTTGCTTAAATATGGTAGTGTGCAAAAAAGGTTATTGATCTATTAATCATACACAGGATAGCAGGTTTCATTTTCTGATTAGGTTTCAGGGATAACAGTTGAGTGGGTAGCTCTTAGATCCTGGAGGATTATATTCTAATAGTTGAAGAGCTGCTTTTTAACAGTTGTCAGATGAATCAGCCAATGACAGCAGGCATCAGTTCTAGGGTGTTGGTATTTTAGGAATTCAGTTCAGTCCCTAAACTTTTTCCTCTTTGGAAAAAAAAAGAGGTAGCATACATTTTATTATCCCTAGATTTCCCCTAAGAAGTAATATAGTGGACTGGTTATCATTTATAGTGATTATATTTTGAAGGCAAATGTAGAGGTCTTGGCCAGGAATGTATAGTTAGACTGTGGGACAAAAGTGTGTAGGCTTTATGAGGAATGAATGGTTAAAATGCAGGACAAAAGCACACAAATAATTAAACTGTGGGGCAAAAAGTACATAGGCTCTATTAGAAATAAATAAACTATAGGACAAAGTATACACAGGCTCTGTAAAGCATGAATAGTTAAACAACAAGTTTGAATTAGTGAAGCATGTTGCATCTAACCATTGTCCTTTCCTTTCCCCAAGAAAAACTGCTTGGCCTTGAGACAGCTCCTGACATTGCCTTTCTCCTGCATTTTTCTCTTACACTGGTATTCTGAGTAAAACCTGGAGAGTTCTTGGCTTGGTGACTTTGTCTTCTCCAGAGTCTCTTTAATGGCAGTCTCAGTTTAGAGTAACCCCTCTGGGCTTCTTGGTGATTGAACTTAGTCTCCAAGTAATCTTTTTCATCCCCCACACTGCCTGAGGTTGCTCACTGAGACAGGTAGATTAGATCTGTGTTCAAATCCCAAATCTTGTTAGCTGTGTAATCTTGGGTAAGTGACTTCTCTGAGCCCTAATTTCTTTCACAGTCAAGGAGCCTGATTAGTTCATCTAGGGGAACTGTGAGAATTGAATGCAATAATACTTCCAAAGTGCTTGCAAGGTACTTCACCTGGAGATGTGGCTTTCCGCACCATAGCAGTTATGATTTTGAGTAGTGTGCAGTCAGAAGTATACTGGGATCGGTAATAAAAATGATTATTAATGAGTACATTTCTCTATAGGATTCCATAAGAAATAATACATAAGTTGCATATATTCTTAGGGTTTCTTGTGTGAAATAATATGTTGTCTGCTTTCAATAGGAAAAATGTGAGAATTAATGCTTTCATTATGGTCATTGATTCACAGTACTAAGGAGAACTTTTAAGTTTTAAATCTTTTGAACTTTTAAATTTTGTTCCGTATCTGCACTGAAATGTAAAGATGTAGAAGAAAAATGCAAAACTTGACTTAAAACTTTATTATCATTATCAAATATATAAATATATTTGTAATATATTTATAAATTTACAATATAATATTTAGTTTCTAGAAAGAAGACTACACTGAGTCATATTCAGGCTTTAAGAAAGAAGTCTGGAGTTAGCTGAATTGCCAAGAGGATAATGGAAATTCAGATTTAGGTGCTACAGGTTCTGATGAGCAAGTCAAAGCAATGTACGTGTGCCAAAAGCCTTAGCTCACTTATGACAGCTTTCTACTAGGTTCTCAAAAGTGTTGAGAGAGAAAGAAAAGTGAAAGGCCTAATTCCTGAAAACATGGGCAGTACGGAATTCCTGCAAGTCTCCTGTGGGAATTATTTCCAATAGAATGCAGTATGGCATCAATAATAGTTGTATGTGATTTTTCAATGTAAGTGTTTATGGCTATGAGTGGAGAACTTCAGGATTTACTTTTGTTTCCTTTTCACCCTCACTGTTGCTTAATAGAATTATCACACTAGGACATTTTGCAGTTTGGTTAATGTTTTAGAAACACCGAGGTTGGTTTCTGTCTAACAATGAAAATTGAATGTAATTCAAAAATTTGTCCACATCTCCCAACTTTCCAAAGTTATTTAGATAGTACTTTCCAGGATTTTTGATTTCTAAAACCTGTAAGATTAAAAACAAATAAAACACTAAGATGGGGGGGTGCATGGAATTTTATTTTGCCTGTAAGTACATTAGAGAACCAACACTCATGGATTGTCACTAAATTCATAACTCTTTTAACAGTCTTCCCCATAGAAAAGACTATATTTTTTGAATAAATAAGCCTATTTAAATTGAATAAAGATAGTTTGACAGGATGAGGAAGCACATTCTTCTTGTTTTCTCTCAGTTAAACATGAATTACTAAAATCTTCACTGACTAGCAGTTGTCCACAACCAGTTCTGGGAAACACTCACTTGTATATCAAGTGGTTAATGGTGCCAAATATACATTGAAAATACCAACATGATTAGATTTACCTTCAAAAGTCTGTGTTACTGAGTGGAAGTTGAGGCTTATGTGCATATAACTTGGAGATCACTAAAAAGTGTAATTTTATATAATTGACTATCTCACTCTTTATGATACAGGAGAATGAAACTCCCGACCTACTATGTCCGCGAGTTTGTGTTCTCTAAAATCAAAGAATGAATTTTAGGAACAACATAGTTGAAGAGTATTGAGAGAAAGCTTCTGTCTGGAGAGAGACAGAAGGGGGTCCCAAGCAGGTTCCCCGGGGCTCTGTCTTTTTAGAGACTTTTATAGAGTAAAACCATGGGTTCAAGATGGGGGAAGACTGGGAGCTCACAAGGCAGATGGTCATGAGGTGGGACATAACTATAGTTAGCCAATAAGATCAATACTTCAGGTAAAACTGATTACATTAGGGACAAATGGGGAAGCGAGTCACATAGAATACGGGCATTTTTACAGTGTAGTGACTCTTTCCTAGGGGGATGGGAACTATTTAGGGTATCAATCCTCAGGATATGGGTGCATTTGTATGGTCTTTTGTATTGAGGCCTGGTCCATAGCAGGAGGTGTCAGCTTTCCCAGCAGCTTCAAGGTGTCAGCACTGGCTGTATTGAGGACCCAATTCTGTCTCACTGCCTACAATATTTCTGACTAACTCAGCTGCCTGCTACATTTAGATACTTGCTTATACTTTCATAGACTCATTATATCAGGAAATAGAAATAGGATACTATGACTTTTATTCAACTTGTGCTCTTGGAAGAGAAATCACGTGGTTTGGGTAGCTATATGGAATCTATTCTAATAGATAAGAAAGGGTAATTTGATACTAGGCAATACTTTGAAAAAAAATTCATATTCTTGACTATGTGATACATAGTTGAGATTAATGGTAAAGTGATCAGAAGATGTTAAATGTTACTCTATTTGGTTTTCTAATGTATTGAAACTTTTTGTACCTGACTGATTAGAGACAATTACATTTTCTATGGGTTGATATTAAGGCTAACATGTGCCCTTTAAGATTCATAGCAACAAGTATGTACACATATATTTATAACAGTGAGACAGTAAGAAGGGGGGAGAGGGAGGGACAGTGGAAGAGAGTGAGAGAGGGGAAGATAATCAATAAGGTGTCCAGGTATGGCAGCTCATGCCTATAATCCCAGCACTCAGAAAGTTGAGGCAGAAGGATTGCCATGAGTTTGATGCCAGCCTGACTACACTCTTAAGACTATGTCTCAAAAACAACCAACCAACCAAAACGGTGAGGGAGGCAGTTGCTGTGGCTCAGAAAACTAAGAGAACTTCTTGTATTTTGCTTTTAAAATCAGAAATAGTATTATGACTTCTTGTTGTTCTTGATTTCAGGAGAGGTGGTATTACACATACTAATTTGACTGTAGAAAACCTTCAACAGGAGAAAAAAGGAAAAAGATACAACACGTTCCCTGCCATATGCTTTCAGGCTTATTACATATAAAACAGCCTTTTTTATAATAATCTTTAAAACTGAGGTCATTATCTTTCAGTACCCTACTTACTTTAGTACTACATTATTTTGCTGCTGTAACATATTGCCCTGTACTATGTGGTTTATAACAACAATAACAATATGTTATTGCTGTAACATATTGCCCTGTACTATGTGGTTTATAACAATGTATTTTTATTATGATTCTGGAAGTCAGAAGTCCAGAATGGATCTCCTCAGGATAAAATTAAAGTGTCAGCCAGACTGCATTCCTTTCTGGAGGCTCTGAGGGAAAATACATTACCTTGACTTTCCCAGATTCTAGTGCTGCCTGGATTCCTTGGCTGTTGGTCCTTTTTATCTCAGAGCCAGCAGTGACTAGTCATTCTCACAGTGCCATTTGTTTTATTCTAACTCCTTTATTTCCCTCTTCCCTGCTTAAGGTTCTTGGCTCACTGGATCCACCTAGGATAATCTTTCCTAGGTCAGATGATTACTCATGTTAATTTCTTCCTTGACTCTGACAGAGTCACAGGAGTGCATCACACACTTACATAGTTTTTCTGCCTCTGTGAGTTACAGGAGGATGCTCCTTTAATGTACTTGCCTAAAAATAAGTTGGACCCCGAAACTTTTAAAGGAACAGAAGTCATTAAACTCAGGCTAGAGAGCTCATTCATACATACAACTTTTAAAACATAAAATCTCTAATTTTCTACTATGTACTCTAGTACTCATACTTTGGTTTATGAGAGAATTCCTTCCTTTGAATTGTTTACCAGTTGTAAAATTTGTTAATTTGTTTTTTATCCATCTTATTTTAAATTTCTGACTTGAAGTTTTCTAAGTTTTCACTTACTAAATTTAGGAGATCAGGGATGTGGTCTGTTGTGATTGAGGTTACCCGTTAAAGAAAAATTATTCATGATATTTGTTAAAGCACTGTAAGGAAGACTTCATTTAGCACTACCATAGTAGGTGTAGGGATAATTGAAATGACAACTTGAATTGGGCAGCTGATAAAAGATTGGCCTTAATTCCAAATACAACAAGAAGTGTGAATCTGTAGATGAGGGGCATTGCGGGAATAGAAAATTATTAACAGAAAACATGAGGGCTTAGGGGGATTTTTGGCTCACCTGTCTTAATAGAATTCTTGGTAAAGAAGGGCCAGATAATCAGACATCTCCTGGGGAATGGTGGCAGTTGAGGAATCAGATCAGATATGAAGGGTGATCAGTTATCAAGGGATGGAGGAGTTCTTGCTACACTGACCTAACCTCTTTGCTAAAAATGGATTTTACAAGAATGTGTACACATGGGCATAGCAGAAGGTTCAGAAACCTGACTAAATGTTGGCTAAGCAAGGAGTCTTGTCATGTTCTGGAAACAGTTCTTTGTTTGGTAATGTGTTGGATGGAGAGATGGTGAGTTACAGGGTGAAGGATCTAGGAAGGAGGAAAGGAATCTATTTATGGAAGAAACGCAGAGTGATTCACATTAGAGAAGACTAAAGCCACAGAAAACACAATGTGTAGCTATTTGCTCCAGTAAACCATAGATGTAGAGTGGAGGGTGAACCAAGACAAGCTATTAAGATAGTGAGCGTCATTGAAGTTTTTTTTTTCCCTAAGCCACTGAACTTGAGGCATCTAGATGGAGAGGGAAGCTCTCGGTGTTACATATATCATGATCATCCTTCTGAGCTGCAAAAACCTGGCAAAACTAAATCCAGTTGCTTGGAAAAGTCAGATTCATTGTTCTAATGTGGAATGCTTAAATAAGGTTTTGTGGTTCATTTTACTGAATTATCTATAAGAGTACAGAGGGTAGGATAAAACTGTAAAAGAGGGAGGAATAAAACAGTTTGTCATCAACAGTTGAAGTGCTTATTGCTAACATAAAATATTTATTTGACACCTAAGTCAAGGTTTCCCTGTAGTTTCTTACAGTTAATTGCATGACTCTGAGGACAGTATAATACTGACCTCTGCTTAACCCTAGTACTGGTAACAGGTAACCCCTTTAGAGAGTTGGTTTATAATTGTATCAACTAGTTTTTGAGAGAAATTTCCTCCCTACCCTTCCTTGTATAATTTTGTGTGCCCTCAATTGGATTGCAAACATTTGTTTCTTGGCCCATTTCCTAATGCAAGTCATGGCATAAATTTTTCCCTTCTCTAGAGTTTTCATGTCTTGGCTGCCTCTCAAAGCTCAAGGTAAGCAAATTTGGCTGCTGTATGTCTAAGAGGGCTTGTCATTTTGATACACCATTATGTGCTGTTTTTTAAACCTTTTAAAATAGCTGAATGTTTTAAATAAGTGAATGAGCTGCTGTTGTTTGGACTTGCAACTCCCCCCGCCCTCCATGTGGAGGTACTGATTGACTCCTGTTGGTGCAAAACATCCAGACCATTTTAATGTATGCACTAGACAAACTGCTCCTAAGAAACGTAGGCAGGTAAAAGGATTAGTTTTAATTATGTTCTGAGCTAGTGTGATCATGAAATAGGAGCAACCCCTCCTCCGGCTCAGGTGTTTTTCTGTGACATTGGCCTTAAGACATTTACTCAAAAGGCATGTTAAATGAACAGTCATTTAAAGTTTCCTTGGCTTTTGTGAGATGTTTCTCATTACCTGGAAAATATCCAGGCAAGTTCATGCTGTTGTTTTGTTTTGTTTTTGTTTTTTTCAAACAAAGATTTGCCTGACTAGTGTTTCTTGTCCTTTCTCTCCTGTCTTATAATCTAATTCTAATGCTTCTGTCAGCAAATTTTCAAAAATGAGCCAAAGATGGTCTCCAATGGAATTGCTGTACATATATTAATATGTGGAGAGGTAAGAATGAGTTAGTCACCACCACAGGGAAGCCACCGAGGGTGATGAATGATCTGTTTTAGTGTTTTGTTTTGTTTTGTTTTGCTGTTGTTTTTTCCCTAATAACTGTACTATAGAATACAGACCAAATATAGTAGTTGGGAATTTGGGTGGGATGAGGTCCCTACTTGATCTTTTTCAACTTTGTTTCCTTTCTCTTTTCTTGAAGAAATTTTAAGACCTCCCTCCACAAAGTTTTAAAATAAATACTTATTGAAAAGATCTGGGCCAGTGCTGTGGTTATCAGGTACTTCATTTTTATTTCTTTATGTTGTTGATTTCTTGTCATGCTGTTAATTTCTTTATCTTGTAGTCAAATTGGAATTTTGCCATGATTTTAAAAGAATTTTAACTACTTTTCCTTTAGAATTCAAACTGTGTAATTTTAGCAGTTGAAGCTTGTTTATCACAAGCTATAGGCCTAAAAAATATGCTCAAAGATATTTTACTTTTTAACTTTTGAGGGGGTACTGAGGATTAAACCCAGGGCTATCACACTGAGCTGTGTGTCCACGCTACCCTACCCCTTTTGGAGACAGACTTACTAAGTCAGTAAGTTGCCCAGGCTGGGTTCTAAGTCAGTAAGTTGCCCAGTCTCCCAGAATACTGAGGTAACAGGTGTGTACCACCAGGCCCAGCTGACCGGAGCACTGTACTCTTTCACTTCTTACTGCCAAAGATTTCTTTGAAAAGGAGTTACGAAAATGTCCCCTTATTTTAAAGGATTCAAATTTTAAAAACTGAAATATTCTAAGTTGAGCAGTGATGAGTTCTAGTTCTAAGTTAGAGAATAAAGAACTGAGTTCTTTTAAATGTACAAATCAGTCCCCTCTTACGTAGTTTTGTTTTCAGTAGTCTGAGCTACCTCCCAGTTACCTGCTGTGAACTACAGTGTGAAAATCCTACGTGGAAAATTCAGAAAGAAACAATTCTTAAATTTTTAAATTGGAAGCCATTTTGAGTGGCATGGTAAAACTTATGTGTGATGCTACTTTATCCCAACTTGGACATGAATCATTGCTTTGTCCAGCATATCCAGGTTGTATTTTCTACCCACCCCTTAATCACTTTGTAATCACTTGGCTAGTGGATCAACTGTCCTAGTGTAACAGTGCTTGTATTCATGTTATCTTTACTTAATAATGAAGTCAAAACACAAGGGAAGTGATGCTAGCAATTATGTTACAGTATATTGTTACAGTTTTGTTTTGTTATTAGTTATTGTTTTTCATCTCTTCCTGGGTCTAACTTATAAATTAAGCTTTAACATAGGAATGTATATATAGGAGAGAACAGTATGATATATGCTTTCAGGCATATACACATGGCCTTAGAACTTATTTCCTGTGCATAAGAGTTGGCTACTGTATATATTTTAGCTTTGATAAAGTTGTACAATACATAGCTTATCTTTTGGGCCTTTATGATTAACTTAAAATCTGCCACAATTTTTTTTAATATACTCTGCTTTAAAAAAATAGACTATTAAATGATGTGAAGCTACAAATTTCATAATTTTGAACAGTAAAGGAAAACGTAATGTGTAACTGATCGAAGGGAGCGGATTCATCTTCTCAGTTTTTTCGGCTTCTTCCAAGGGTTATTAGGCTTTGCTACAAAATAACTTTTTGTTCGTGCTGCTAAAAGATGTTAAAACAACTTGGATTCTGCCATTATATTATAATCTAATGTTTTAAAGTACAAGCTAAAATAAAGCAAAAACATCATTATTAAAGGAATAGTTATTTTTAAAAGCACAGTTCTTAAAGACTGGTAATAAACTTATATTTCTTGCAACTATAAACCTACCACCTGCGACAGCTATTTTTACTGTTTCAGAATAAATGTGCATTACCCGATGTTCTCACGGTTTAAATGTTTTACCCTTAATTGTAAAATTAATATAAATGAAAACATAAGCCTTATAATTTTGATTTTTTTATTCATTCCTTAATCAAAAGAGGTTTATTATACATAACACACACACACAGCCCCCTAGGATAAGACGTTTATACACATTCTATTAAGAATCTTGGCCAGAGGTTTAGCTCCGCGGCAAAGTGCCGCGAGGTTGTGAGTTTGAGCCCTGGCACCCCCACCCCCACCACCAAATCTTGTTTGAGGGTTGGGAATGTTGCTCAGCGGCACAGCACCTGCCTGGTAAGCATGAGGTCCTGAGTTCAATTCCTGGTACAAAAAAAAAAAATCCTGTTTGATTTGAATATGTTTGTCTTTCATAAATCATCCCATGTAGCTGTAACAACCACAAGTTTGTGTTTTGTTATACATACAACAGAAATTTTAATAAGAAGTAGGATGGGCTGGAGATTTAGCTTAGCAGCATAGGCGCTTGCCCTGCAAGCATGAGGTCATGAGTTCGATCCCCAGTACAAAAACAAACAAACAAACAACAACAAAAAAGAATGGGCTATTGTACTCACTTTGGCAGCACATATACTAAAAAAAAGAAGTAGGATGGGATAATAATAAGTATGTACTTACTGCTTTATTGCAAGGTATTATTCCAGGATTTTATAATTAATTCAATCCTGACAACCTCTGCTAAAGTCCCATTGAGATGGGATGAGGATCAGAGAGCTTTGGTGACTCAGCTAGTGAGTGATAGACTGGAGTCAAACCCAGAAGTCTTGACTCTTAAGATTTGTGGTAACCTGAAGCCGGTATTTTTCTGTGTGCTACCAAGGAAACTTATGATCTTTATGGTGAATATGCTTCAGTATCTTTGGGCTTCTGTACTTATAATTATAATAAGAAACTTGGATTCATTAAATGTACTTTAAGGTCTTTTTTACCTCTAAAAATCTAAACTATATATAATTTAAAATGAACTCTAATTAGTTTTGTGGTGGTTATGCAATCAGATTTAAGCTGATGTGAAAAAGAATCAAGTAGAACTGTCATGATTCAAAAGAATTATATCAGAAAAATGAGCTAGGGTTGTATAAATGTATGCATACTATGATCTTATCTCTGTATTAAGAGAGAAAAGCATTGGCTCATGCCCATAATCCCAGTTACTTGGTAAACTGAGGTAGGAGAATCATGAATTTTAGGCCATCTTCAGCAACTTTCAAGACTTGTCTAAAAGTACAAATTAATAAGGTCCAGGGATATATCTTAGTGGTACAATCACTGTGTACCATGTGTAAGGTTCTGAGTGCAGTTTCGATTACTGAGGGGCCAGAGAAGAGGGACTGAGAGGAGAAGAGTTGTATGTACATTAGCACATTCATAAAACAGTTGAAAAATCAAGCACTGATCATGTCAATGAGATTGTAATAGGAGGGGTCTTTTTCTTTGGTACATTGTTGATGGATTGAATTATTAGTATAAGTAGTGCTGTAGATAGTGGAAGTAGAGGGAAAAATTAAAGTGAGTGTATATCTGTATTTGCTTTTAACTTGGATTAAAGATAATAGAAAATCTCCAAAAATATCACAGACTTTCAGATTAATAAAAATAGAAAATATTTCTTTAGTCTGTTAAATGATGATGGACTACAGTTGTTTTTGTAGCTGTTTAGACCATCATCATGTCTTCAATGCTTTTAAAATTCTTATGTTAGCCTATCACATGATTCCTCATATATAGAGAATAAATAACAATTGGATTCACTTTATTACATATTCTCATCGATGATTGGCTGAATATAGGATTTTAATTTTATGTTGTGACAATGAACCTATCTTGAGCAAGCCTTCTGCCTGGTGTATATTAACTACACATGGTTTGAGTTTAGAGAGGATTATCCCAGTTGTATGTGTGAGTGTCTTAGTCACTCTCCTCTTTGTTGGGATAAATACCCAACACCCATAACATAAAGGATGAGAGTTTTATTTTTGGCTCACAATTACAGTTCATGATTGGCCGGCTACAAGGCAGAGCAGCATGGTGGAAGAAAGGGTCTGGGTGTAAGAAAGCTGCTCATGCCATGTGAGCCAGGAAAGCAGGCGGGGGGAAGCCGCAAAGGGAAATATAACCTTTCAGGTAATGCCCCCCCATCCCTGTTTTGAGTAGACCCCATCTCCTAACAGCAAGTCAGCTATATAGCCCCTCTAATCACCTTTCTAAGAGCGCATAAAGCCTTTAAATGACATTCTCTGTGTAAACTGTAACAGTGGGGCTTATTATGAGGGAAGTACAACTTTAACTAAAGACTCACAGTACTCAGCCACATCCCCTCTTACATAAATTAAATTCAGTGGGCAACAGATTCAGGTAAATAGTGATCTTTATACTTCAGGAATAGTAGGTAAGCATGTCTCATTTCATTTTTTTTTTTAATTTCATCTTGAAATGCTTTAAAATGATCTCTTCTGTCTCCGTTACTCCTATAAGATGTTTTTCAGTCTAATACAATGAATATCTTTTTCATATCTTTGTGAAATACTCCAGTGAACTACTGGTTAGAGTACAGGTAGTTGAATACATGGTCTACCTCAAAAAAATGAGGCTGGAGTGTTCAGATTTTCCACTAATTGAGTGTAATCTGGATTCTGGGCTATTTTTAACTGATCTACTTAGTTTCTTAGAGATTAGTCATTGTTAATTGATCACTTGTTTCCCAAACATAGGCTTGATGGCACAAGATTCAGTAAAGAATGATTTAAAATATAAATGAGATGAGGGAGACTTACTCAGTACATTCTTTGTTTGGCTCTAATGTAATACAGTAAATAGTACATTAGCAACTTGAGCTAAATACAATGGGAGTAGAATATAGTGTGAGACTAAAATGGGGAGGAATATAGGGACCTGAGATCTTGAGAGATGAGGGTGATAGTGCCTCTTGAACAAAAGAAATATAGGCTACTTTTCTATAAATAAATATCCTGGGTATTTCAAGAGATGATTCCATGTCATTTCCATCTCCTAGTAGGAAAAAACTGGGACACTCTACCTTTTGGGGGACACCTTGCTGTGCAGCCAGCCCTTTGGGATTCCCAGTAGTGTGACTATAACTCTTGGGAAGTCTATAAAGCTAGATAAAACTTTCATGTGGTGTGAGTTATATCAAAGATATTTCATTTTATGTGTATGATGTCAAGTATGCCCAAGTAGATTTTTCCCAATTTTCAGCTTTTTAGGCAGTTTTTGATCTATAAATATCAGTGTTTCAAAATTTATGTGAAATGATTCTGCCATGTCTATTACCTCTCTTCTCTATTTGCCACACATTTTTCTTTCCTCTTCTCCCCTCTCCCCTCCCCTCCTCTCCCTCCCTTCCCCTCCCCTTTCCTGTCTTCTCTGTCTCTGTGTCTCTTTCTCTTTCTCTTTGTTTCTCTTTTTCTTTTTCTTTCTCTTTTCTGTTTCTCTCACTTTTTCTCACTCTCTCTTACTCTTTTTCTTTCCCTCTTTTTCTTTTTTCTTTCTCTGCCTCTCTGTCTCTGTCTCTTTCTCATCTGTTCGCCACCCCCACCTTTAGCAGATCAAAATTTTTATTGGGGTAAGATTAGAAAGATTTTTCTTTTTAGGTGGCTAAAAGTACATCCAGCTGAAAACCATCAACCATTTAGACTACATGCTTCATTTGAGTTGTGTTTCTGGATGTAAGTCAAGTATGACAAATGTAAGTTTCATAACTTTCTCTAATTTGATTCAAAAATATTTTGGGGCTAGAAATCTTCTGAGATCTTTTCTGTCCTCTCCTGGCAAAGTCTTGTCGAGATTATCAAGGTCAAAAATGTGTTGCTGGGTCTCATGAAAATGAAAGATCCTTTTATTATCTCTTTTTCTTGCCTATGTTTACGTAGTAATGACTTATATCTTCTTGTTCAAGGTGAACATTGCATTGAATCTATGCCTCTGGAAAGGAAAATCATTATGTCATGTATTTTATCTACCCTAGAAATACTTAATGTTCTGTCATTGGAGTTACAGTTTTTAAACAATATGTAGAGTATGTGTAGAGCAGCAAATATGTTGTCAAAGAAGGATGGATGGATATCTATGGACTATAAGAAAGTAATAGAATATTAAAAAAATAATTCCAATGTGTAATAATCAGGATGTTACGGTATTCATTATATAGTCTCACAGAGAACACCTGAGAACTTTCTCTTTGGGGATTTTAAAGTTGTTATCTAGGATATTTCAGCTCTATTTACCTTAATAACCTCGATCAAAAGTTATACAAAATAGCATATAAACTACTTCAGTTAATCATTTATTTAGCACTTATACTATGCTGTGTACAGTATTTTATGTTTAGATTATTATAGTTCTAGCAAAAATATGAATGAAATATTTAAAAGGTAGAACCAAGACAAATAGGATACCTGTCTGAATTATGGTCAGCATGAGAGAGAGAAGATTGAGGATATTAAGTGATTTCTAGCTTTAAGTGATAGTTTGGCTAATAATGCTCTTTGTTAAAAAATAAATATAGAAAGGAGAGACAAGTGTTTATTGTAAATGGTGAGGTTGATAATTTGGTTTTTCTTAGTCTAAATACTTAAGGGATATCTAGATACAGCTGTATAGTGGGTTAAATTTGATTCTAATTTGGTTATCCAGAGAGAAGTTGAAGCCAAACATAGAACATGGACATCATCAGTATCTTTTGGGTATTGCTTTCTGAACCCCAATGATGCAATTCATGAAGGTAGGAGGAAGATAATAGGAGATTTTTAGAGAACTCTATAGTCTGTTCAAAAGGTCTTTTATCCTGAGTGAGCTGGGGAGCCTTTGGAGGATTTTTAAGTTGAAAAGAGGCATACTGTGATGTACTTGAATGGGACTGTACTGGCTACTGTGTGTTGCAAGGATACTATAGGGAGGTTTAAAGTAGAAGCAGGGAACTGCTTGTAAGGCTTTTGTAATAGTCAAGACAACAGATGACAGAGGCTTAGACTGTAGTGGTAAGGGTAGAGGTGGTGAGAAATAGTTGGATTCTGTATATATTTTGAAGCTGTTGCTGACAGAATTTCCTGATGGATTGGATGTGTGGTTTTAGAGAAGAGGAAGTGCCAAGGATCATTCTAGAGTTTTTGGCCTGAGTAACTGGAAAACAAAAGTGGAGTTGCTGTTAACTAAGAGGAAGGAAGTTTTAGGAGATGAAGTTATGAGATAAGTTTCGGGATAAGTTATGAGGTTTTCTCCACCCCTTGATTTTTTATTTATTTATTTATTTATTTATTTATTTATTTATTTATTTATTGGTACGGGGCATTGAACTCATGACCTTGTGCTTGCCAGGCAGGCGCTTAAGCCACTGAGCTAAATCCCCAGCCCTCGCCCTTGATTTTTATACTGTGGCAAAATACACACAACATTTACCATATTAACCATTTTAAGTATATAATAAAATGGTATTAAATACATTCATAATAATGTGTAACTTTTATCACCATCTGTTTCCATGACTCATTTTTATCCTGTAAATTAAAATTCTGTACCCCGCCAGTGCTCTAGTGTTTTTAAAATTTTTAGTTTTTTAAAATAACTTCTCATATCCTTCTCCTCTGGCAACAACCATTTTGCTTTGTCTATATAGGTTTGATTATTCTTTGTACCTCATGTAAATATATTTATCTTTTTGAAACTTTTATTTCACTTAGCATTATATTCTTAGGGTTGATTCATGTTGTAACATGTGGCAGGACTTCCATCCTTCTTAAGGCTAAATAATTTTCCATTCTATGTCTATGCCACAGTATGCGTATCTGTTCATCTATTAATGAAGGTGGGAATTGTTTCTGTATTTTAGCTGTTGTGAATAATGCTGTGGTGAATACAGGTGTATAAATGTGTCTTGGAGACTCTGCTTTCAGTTCTTTGCAATATGTACCCCAAGTGGCATTACTAGGTCATATGGCAATACAATTTTTATTTTTTTAGGAACCAACATGCCGTTTTCCACCCTGGCCTGACCATTGTGCTTTCCCATCAACATTGCACAAAGGTTTTAATTTCCTTACATCCTTGGCAATGCTTGTTATTTCTTGGGGTTTTTTTGTTTGTTTTGTTTTTTGTTTTAAATAGTAGTTGGTGCGGTTTGAATGTATGTGTCTCCCCATGGTTTAAGCTTTACCTCAGTAGGACTTTGATCCCATTTTGAGTTGTTTTAAATATGGTGTTAGGTAACGGATCCACATTATTCTTTTGCATACAGATATCCAGTTTTCTAAGCATCACTTGTTGAAAAAACTTGCCTTTTCCCATTGGATAGACTTGGCACCCATGTAAAAAATTATTTGACTATACATATGAAGGATTATTTCTGGATTCTGTGTTCTATTCTATTAGCCTAATGTCTGTCTTTATGTTAGCACCACACTATCTTGATTACTGCAGCTTTGTTTGAAATGTAGGAATGTGAATCCTCCAGTTTTGTTTTCAATTTTCAAGTTGTTTTAATCTATTTGTGGGCCCTTGAGATTGCATAAAAAGTTTTGTATGGATTTTTCTATTGTTACAGAAATACAGGAATTTTTACATGGGTTACATTGGATCTGTAGATTGTCTTCCATAGTATAGACAGCTTAATGATTTCCTTTTTAGTCAATAAGCATGTGATTGTTTCCATTTATTCACATTCTCCTTCATTTCTTTCAGCAGTGTTTTTGTGATAATGGGTTTGTGGATCAAACCTAGGGCGACTCTGCCACTGAGCTACATGCCCACTCTTTGTTTTTTATTTTGAGACAGGGTTTTGCTAAATTACTCAGTCGGGCCTTTAATTTACAATCTTGCTCCAGCTTCCCAAGTAGCTGGGCTCACAGGTATGTACCACCGTTCTTGGCTTCAGCAAGGTTTTATAGTTTTCATTTACAAGTTTTCTTCTTCCTCAGTTAAATTAATTCCTATGTATTTTATTATTTTACATGCTACTATAAATGGAATTATTTTCATAGTTTCTTTTTTTAGATTCTTCAATTGTTAGTGTACAGATATGCAAATGATTTGTGTGTTGACTGCAGAATTTTCTTACTGACCATAGCAGATTTTTTTTTAATCTTTACAGTTTTCTATGTATAAGATTATATTGTCTGCAAAGAGATGATTTTACTTTTATTTTGAGTCCTTTGGATTTCTTTTTCTTGGCTAATTGCTCTGGCAATTAGAACTTGTAGTTACATGTTGAATAAAAGTGGTGAGAGTATGCATCCTTCCCTTTTTTCTTATCTTTGAAGAAGTTTTTAGTTTTTCACTATTGAGTATGATGGTCACTTTGGCTTTTTAATGTACAGTTTTTATTATGTTGAGATAGTTTCTCTTTCTTTTTAATTATTAAGCATGTTGAGTTTTGTTAAATGCTGTGTCTATATCAATTGAATGATATTGTGGTTTTTGTCTTTCATTTTGTTAGTGTGGTGTGTTACATGAATAGATTTTTGCATATTGAAGTATTTTTGCCTTCCAGGAAGAAATCCCACTTGATGAAAGCATATACCTTTTTAAAATGTGCTTTCGAAGTTTGTTTGCTAGTGGGGGTTTTGTGTCAGTGTTCAAAAAAGTCACTATATTGTCGTTTTCTTTCTGTATTATTTCTTTATCTGATTTTGGTATCAAGGTAAAACTAACCTCATGGAATGAGTTAGGAATATTCCTTCATCTTTAATTTTTTGGGAAAATTTGAGAAGGAGCGATAATTAGTTTTTCTTCATTTGTTAGAATCTTTCAGAAAAGCTGGATTTTTGTCAGGCAATTTTTGACTGCAGTTTCAATCTTCTACTGTTACAGGTGTATTTACATTTTCTGTTTCTTCCTTATTTAGTCTTAATTGGTTTGTGTTTCTAGGAATTTGTCCATTTCGTCTAGGTTATACAATTTATTGATGTACAATTGTTTATTTTATTTCTGTAGAGTTAACTTATCATATCTCACTTTCTGATTTTAATGATAAGTCTTTTCTCTTCTTTCATAATTCATCTAACTAAAAGTTTGTCAGTATTCTTTTGTTTTTCCAAAGAACTATTTGATTTCATGATTTTTCTCTTTGTATTATCTATTCTGTCCCTCCCCCTCCCTCTCCCTCCTCCTTTCCCTCTCTGCCTCTCTGCTCCCATTCCCCTCCTTTCCCGTTCTTTTTTCCCTTCCTTTCCCTCCTTATTTTCCTTCTCTTCTCTCCCTTCTTCTGCAGGCTGGCAGGAATAGCAGAAAGTATATATGTTTATGGGGAATGGCCACACGATAGTATTGGGAATTTTGGTGCAGAAGAGAAGAGGACTGTTGTGAGCAGTTTTGTTGAGGAGGCTGAAAAGAACACAGTCCAGTGAAGGCATTGGTTTTCTTAGCAGAGAAGACAGTTCATACATTAAACTAACTTTCATGTGCCCAAACAGCTAGATAGGAAGATACCAAATTCCCAAAGAAATACACAATTCAGGAAGTTATCCTTATTATATAATTTGATACAAACTAGGAAACAAGTCACTGATCTAAATTTCAGGGAAGACTGTTACTTGAATCTAGGGTACATGCCACAATACCAAGCTATATTTAAGGTATATTTTTGATATAATGACTTGAAAAAGATTCTCCATTACTGATCTATGTGGTAGGGAAAAATCCAAATTATGACTTGCAGTCAAAATTCTTTCATTGAAATTTAGAAATTTGTACAGAAATCATGAAATATAAATATGTTTATTATTGATACTTTTGATACTTTGATGGTGTGTTCAATTATCAAATTGATTGATTTAGACTTGTGATTGTAAATATAAATGTTTATGTAACTAGAAATAGAATGTTTGAGAATTTAAGATTCTGAGTTCAATTTACTGGAATTAGGAGAATTCAGTATAGTACATGGAAACATTTTGTATGTGAAGTATTTGAAATGCCTTAAAAATTGAATATATTACATTTGAAAGTTAAAATTTTTTTGTTGTTTTTAAAAATTTTATTTAAAGAGAAAAAAAAACAAAACAGAAAAAAGGGTAGCAACAATACAGAATTACAAAGGAAAAAAAGAAAAAAAACACTAAGAAATCACTACTTGATAAATTATATACTGTCACATTGGAAATAGTTGTTCAAGTTACAGAATTAAAACATACAATGTAGACATTCAAACAGTGAGACTGTTAGCAGTTCTGCTCAGTGATCTAAGAAAAACAGTAATATGGTCATCTATCTTACACACTTAAACATACATGCGGTTATATCCTTTAGAGTACTTTTCTTCTCTTTTTTACAGTTGCAATTATACATTTTGGGTTTTATTACTCCTACAGTTCTTATTACTTTTCACACTAGAGATACAATGTGATATTTATAAATACAATTCTTATTTATTTCACTAATGAGGATGGTCTCAAGTTGTCTCCATTTCCCTATGAAGGCCTCAAGATCATCCTTCTTTATAGCTGAGTAATATTCCATTGTATAAAAATACCACATCTTTTTCATCCACTCTAGGATTGATGGGCATTTTGGTTGTTTACAAGATTTAGCTATTACAAATTGTGCTGCTATAAACATAGGCGCACATATATAACTGTGATATGACCTTTTCAGTTTTTCTGGGAAAATACCAAGGAAGGGAATAGCTGGCTTGAATAGAGCTTCCAATCCTAGTCTTCTGAGAATTCTCCATACTGATTTCCATAGTGGTTGCACCAGTCTACATTCCCACCAACAATGGAGTAGTGTTCCTCTTTCTCAAAGCCTCGCCAACATTTGTTATCAGTTGATTTCTTCGTGGCAGCTATTCTTTCCGGAATGAGATGATACCTCAATGTTGTTTTAATTTGCATTTGTCGAATGACCAGTGATGGTGAACATTTCTTCATGTATTTATTTGCCATTTGTATATCCTCATCTGAGAAATGTGTGTTCATCTCAGCTGCCCATTTTTGGAGAGGGTCTTTGAATTTGGGGGGCTTGATGTTTTTCAATTCTTAATATGTCCTTGATATAAGTCCTTTGTCTGAGGGGTTGCTGGCTAAAATTCTTTCCCATTCTGTGGATTTTCTTTTTGCTCTGTTGGTGATTTCTTTTGAAGTGCAGAAGCTTTTCAGTAATATGAGATCCCAGTTGTTGATTCTCTGAAGTGTTTCCCATGCAGTTTGCATTTTGTTCATGAATTCTCTGCCTACCACTATGTCTCCAAGACTTCTACCTACCTTATCTTCTAGTAGATTTAGTGTTTCTGTTTTAATGTTTAGGTCTTTGATCCACTTAGACTTTACTTTTGTGTATAGTAATAGGCATGGATCTAGTTTCAGTCTTCTGCATTGGAGAGCCAATTTTTCCAACACCATTTATTAAAGAGGCTATCCTTCTTCCAGTGAACATGTTTAGCCCCTTTGTCAAATATCAGGTGGCTGAGTGTCTTTGTACTTATACTTGCATCTTCTAATCTGTTCCATTGATCCTAAGGTCTATTTATTTGCCAGTACCATGCTGATTTTATCACTGTGGCTTTGTAGTATAGTTTCAAGCCAGGAATTGAGATGCTTCCTGCCTTGTCTTTATTGCCCAGAATTGCATTTGCTATTCTAGGTTTCTTCTGTTTCCAAATGAATTTTAGGAGTGTTTTCTCTACATCTGTGAGGTATGTCAATGATATTTTGATTGGGATTGCATTAAATCTGTATAACAGTTTTGGGAGTATGGGCATTTTCACAATGTTGGTTCTTCCTAGCCAAGAGCAAGGAGTGAATATCCTTCCATTTCCTAATATCCTTTTTAATCTCCTTTTTAAACATAGTCTAATTTTCAGCATATAGGTCTTTTACATTCTTAGTTAGGTTGATTCCTAAGTATTTCAGTTTTTTAGATGTTATTGTGAAGGGCGATATTTCCGTAATTTCTCTCTCAGTGAATTTCTTGTTTGTGTACAGGAATGCTATTTATTTTTGAGCATTGACTTTGTAGCCAGCTACACTGCTGAATTTGTTTATTACCTCTAGTAGTCTTTTAATGGCGTTTTTGGGTCTTCTATATAGAGTATCATGTCATCTGCAAATAGTGATAATTTAACTTCTTCCTTTCCTATCTTTATTCCTTTTATTTCTTTCTCTTGTCTGATTGCCCTGGCTAGTGTTTCCAGAACTATATTGAATAGGAGTGGTAATAGTGGACATCCTTATCTTGTTACTGATTTTAAAGCGAAAGCTTTCAGTTTTTATCCATTTAGTATAATATTGGCTATTGGTTTGTCATAGATGGCCTTTATAAGGTTGAAGTAGACACCATGTATTCTGAGTTTCTGAAGGGTTTTTATCATAAACATGTATTGAACTTTATCAAAAGCTTTTTCTGCATCTATTGAGATGCCCATGTGGTTTTTATTTTTGGCTCTGTTGATGTGGTGTATTACATTTATTGATTTGCATATGTTAAACATTCCCTGCATTCCTGGAATCAACCCCACTTGGTCATGATGTATAATCTTCTTAATGATTTGCTGCATTCTGTTTGCCAGCATTTTATTGAGAATCTTTGCATCAATGTTCATTAGTGAGATTGGCCTATAGTTCTCCTTTTTGGTTGGGTGTTTCTCTGGTTTTGGTAATACTTGCCTGCAGGAATGATTTAGAAAGGATTGCTTTCTCTTCAATTTCATTGAAGAGTTTAAGGCGTATTGGCATCAGATCTTCTCTAAATTTCTTGTAGAATTCAGCCACGAATCCATCAGGGCCTCGGCTTTTCTTTGTTGGTAAGTTTTTATTATGTTTTCAGTTTCAATAGCTGATATTGGGTTATTCAAAATTGCTATATCTTGTTGGTTGAGCTTTGGTTGTTCATATGTTTCTAGAAATCTGTCCATTTCCTCTGTGTTTTCCTCTCTATGTGAGTAGAGATTTTTGAAGTAGGTATTCATGATCTTTTGAATTTCCATGGGATCTGTAGTAATTTCCCCTTTTTTGGTCCTTATTGCATGAATTTGGGTTTTTTCTTTCTTTTTCCTCATAAGGTTAGCTAGAGGTTTGTCAATTTTGTTTATTCTCTCAAAAAAACAACTTTTTGGTTCATTAATTCTTTGTATTTTTTTTTTTTTTTTTTTTAGTTTCAATTGCATTGATTTCTGCTCTAATCTTTACAATTTCCTTTCTTCTATGAGCTTTGGGTTTAACTTGCTCTTCTTTTTCTAGAAGCTTGAGATGAAGCATTAGGTTGTTTATTTGTGCTTGTTCTGTTTTCTTGATATGACAATTTATTGCTATATATTTCCCTCTAAAGACTGCTTTCATTGCATCCCACAGATTACAGTATGTTGTTTCCGCAGTTTCATTGAATTTTAGGTTTTGCTTTGTTTCTTCTTTAATTTCATCTGTAGCCCACTGGTTGTTCAAAAGGTTGTTCTTTAATTTCCATGTATTTATGCAGGTTTTGCAATTTCTTTTGCCATTAATTTCTAATTTCAGTGTGCTATGGTCACATATTATGTGTGGGATAATTTCAGTACCTTTGCATTTACTTAAGAATGTTTCATGGGATAATATATGATCTATTTTGGAGAATGTTCCATGTGCAGCTGAGAAGAATGTGTATTCTGATGTGGTTGGGTAGAACACTGTAAACATCTACTAAGTCCTATTGCTCGCAGGTATGATTCAGTTCTATTATTTCTTTGCTGACTTTTTGTCTAGTTGATCTATCTTTTTGTGACAATGGGGTATTAAGGTCCCTTGTTATAACTGTGTTCTTGTGTATTTGGTTTTTTATGTCCATTAGTATTTGTCTTATATAGTTGGGTGCTTCTGTATTTGGTGTATATATATTTATAATTGTTAGTTCTTCCTCTTGAATTTTTTCACTTATGAGTATGTAGTGTCCTTCTTTCTCTCTTTTAATCATTTTAGGTTTGAAGTTCACATTGTCTGCAAATAGAATAGTTACTCCTGCTTTTTTCTGGGTTCCTGTTGCATGGAATACTGTTTTCCATCCTTTGACTTTTAATCTATGCGTTCCGTTTTGAGTGAGATGCATTTCTTGTATACAGCATATTGTGGGATCCTACTTCTTGATTCATTTTGTCAACCTGTTTCTTTTGATAGGTAAATTGAGCCCATTTACATTTATGGATATCACTGATATGTACTGGCTTGACTTTGACATGTTGTGTTCCTATTGTTAATTTCCCGCTTTTCTCCCTTGTTTAATTTCTTGCCCAGCCTGGTGGTTTCTTTCTGTTGTTCTGGAGATTGTGGTCATTTTTATCTCTATCTAGGATGTCATTCAGCACTCTTTCTAAGGTTGTTTTGGTGGACATGAATTTCTTCAGTTTTTCTTTGTCATGGAAGTATGTTGTTTCTCCATTAAATCTGAAAGACTGTTTTTCTGGGTACATCAATCTGGGTTGTAAGGTGTTTTCTTTTAGGGCTTGAAATACTTCACTCCAAGCTTGTCTTAACCTGAAGGTTTGCACTGAGAAGTCTGCTGTGATTCTAATAGGCTTTGCTTGATAGTTGAGTTGTGTCTTTTCTCTAACCGCTTTTACTATTCTGTTTTTATGCTGTATGTCTGAGATCTTAATTATTACATGTCTGGGTATAGATTTATGTTGGTTATGACTGTCATTCTATATGCCTCACTTATTTGTATATCAAATTTTCCCCCCATATTTGGGAAATTTTGTGCCATAACTTCTGTGAACAGCTTAGTTATATCTTTTGCATTGTCTCTTGCCTCCTCACTGATGCCTATTAATCTAACATTGTTTCTCGTGGCATCATCTTGAAGCTGCTGGATTGTCATTTCATGCTGCTTTGTTGTTTTTATAAGTTCTACCCTTTCGTGGTCACTATCTGCAATCCTGACCTCAAAGTCCGAAATGCTATCTTTAGCTTCATTTAAACAGCTTTGCAGGCTTTCAGTACAATTTTTTGTTTCTTGCATATCTTTTTGAATTTGTTTCATGGTTTCTGCTTATTTTCTGCATTGTTCATTTGAAGTTTCAATCAATTTCCCATGCCCCTGTATTTTTTTAAGCTATTTTTTCTCTAGCTATGTTGAGCAACTCATTTACTAAGGTTGGTACTTTTGTCTTTACATAAGACATTATTTCTAATTTGAGTTCCTCTATAGCATCATGGATTTGTTTCTTTACTTCATTTGCTATCTTTTCAGAGATTCCTTGTGTATGACTTTTAAGGTCCTCTATTTCATTATCGCCCGTACTTGCTCCTGATGGACCAGATGTTTGGGATTGCATTTTGCCTTTTCGTTTAGTCATTTTCACCATTTGTGCAAATAACTGGTCTTTCTACCCCAACAGTCACAACTTTCTGCAGTATGTGTTTTAGGGTCCTACTGTGTGTGAAATTGTGGGTACCACAATGAAGAGGTGATTCAGTCTCCTGAATTCCTCCTACAGGCCTGTTGGATGAGTCCTATATTCTTTCTGGGCTAACTAGCCTAGAAGTATTGATGTAGGACAACTCTTAGTTCCTGCTGTTGTTGTATCTTCAGGTTTTTGCAGGTCACCAAATCTCCCTGGCTATAGTGTTTGTGCCGGCTGAGGCCCTTCTGTGTCACTGGGGGGTCTCATAAATTCTTTTAATTTTCTCTACGTTTGGGGGGTTATTGGTGCACTTCTCAACCTGTCTGATGTTCTCTGTGTGGGGGAGGGGGTTACCCACTCTCTTGCCAGGTTGGCCAATGTCTTACTGTTGGAGGGAGTTTCACTTCTGCTCCTGTTTAACTGCAGACCTCTATTTTAGGGGACAAACTCACCACACTGACTGGAGCCTGCTGAGGTCTTATTTTTGGGTGAGGAGTTCCTGAGTCTCTCATCTAGCCAGCAAGGTAGTCCACTGTAGTCCAAGGTTCCGATGTTCCCGGTGGAAGGGCGGGCCCAACAGTAGTGGTCCCAGGCAGCTCAGGCCTGTGGCTGGCTTCCTTGATGTTCCTGGTGGAAGGACAGATTCAGCAGCGGCAGTCCCAGGCAGCTCAGGTCTGCAGCGGGCTTCCAACATGTTCCAGGTGGAAGGACTTGCTTACCTGCTGGTCCTGCTGCGGACCCAGCAGCAGTGGTCCCAGGCTGCTGAGGCTTTCAGCGGGCCTCCTTGATGCTCCCAGTGGAAGGACAGACCCAGCAGCAGCAGTCCCAGGTAGCTCAGCCTTGTAAAGTGTTTACCCGCTGGTCCAGGTGGAAAGGTGGGCCCAGCAGCTGAGGTCTCAGCCAGTTGAGGCCTTCAGCGGGCTTCTGCGATATTCCTGGTGGAGGGAAGGGGGTGGTCCCAGCAACCATGGTCCAAGGCAGCCGAAGCCTTCAGCAGGGTTCCACAGTGTTCCCTGTGGAAAGGGGGGCCCAGCAGCCATGGTCCCAGGCAGCCGAGGCCTTCAGCGGGCTTCTGCGATGCTCCCAGTGGAAAGGCGGGACCAGCAGCCATTGTCCCTGGCAGCTGAGGCCTTCAGCAGGCTTCCAAGATGTTCCTGGTGGAAGGGGGTGCTCAGCAGCTGGGGTCCCAGGCTACTTAAGTTAAAATTTTAATTGGAGTTTAATTTTGCTGATGGAGCTAAATGTTAAAGTCCCTATGAAAGTGACTGTTATAATTTAGTAGGTTTGTAACTATTCTAAAGGGATTTCTAAGATTAAAACTTAAGGCACAGGGAACAACACAATTTTTACATTTCTTGCTCTAATAATTTGAACATTAATTTACCAAAGTAAATAGTTTTTTTTTGTGTCAGAATACCACAACTCTCTTACTCTATATCTGCCTACCCCTTCATTCATGGCTTTAAAAATCATTCATTGGTTGTTACATTTGTATTTTAAAGTCTGACCTCTCTTTAGATGCCGAGACTCAATTATCAGTCTGTATACTTTGCAGTTTCACATGGATATGATGTCATAAGCATGTGATATGCTTCTACACCCCAAACCTTATTTTCTTTCCCATCCCTCTTCCCTCAAACTTTCATTCCTTTGTTGTTGAAGTCCCAGCTCTAGGAATCACCCTTGGTTCCTTTTCATTTAATTTCTGTTACAAGGAAGGCTCTTCAGTTAGAAACAGATGACATGTTTAAATGGGTAACTGGAGGAGAGCTGACTAATAGGACTTCTGTTTACAAAGCTGTAGACAGGTAGCAAGAAACCACCCTTTGTCTCAAAGGAGCAAAGAGAAAGAGCTGCTTTTGGACCCCAGAGTCACAGAAGCTGAGTGGCCTTGCTTGTATGATAAGATTGTGACTCTAGCGTCGATGCTTGCCCCTGTTGACCTCACAAATAGGAAGTTGGAGAAATACCTTGATTTTATTCTCATTCACTCTTCTTATATTTTGCTGAATCTAAGTTGAAGCCAGAGGGTACAAATGCTCTTTGATGTTTAGAGGTCAGCCTCCTAGCACATAGTGCAGGCTGGGAAGCATTGAGATAGTCTGGGGACATGGTAGTTAAGATATCTAGCACAAAGCCAAGTGCACTCCACAATAGATGATTTCTAGGGCATGTCCTAAGTAGTTCTCCTCCCCCCTACTAAGTGAAGTTTTGTTTTGTTTTTGCTTCTTTTCCTATGAAAGATTATCTTGGAACTCCATATTTCTTCATTATTCGTGGTCTTCTTTTTCTTGGTATGTGTAGTAATGATGGCCCTAGCCTCATGTTAGGATATCACTATCTCTTGAAATACTTTTCTAGGTTAGGTAGAAGTCTTAGAAGATTAGCATATCTGTTAATTGATATGTTTTTTGTAGCCAGAAAGTTTAGGAGTATTACATCTGATAGCTTTCTGTTGCTATGATAAAATACCCAAGAAATAAATTTAAAGGTGCAAAAGTTTATCTTGGTTCATAGGTTCAGTTTATGGTCAGTTGGCTCCATAGCTCTTAGTTCTGCGATAAGTCCGAACTTCATGTATAGACATGGCTGAGAAAATCTGCTCACTTCATGACAGAAGTGGAGAGAGAGTGCACATGTAAGCCTATATTGGTTTGCTTTTGTTCCATCTGGCCTTCACCCTATTGTAGAATGCCATCCACATTCAGGACTGACCCACATGTGCCAGTGGTCTCTGGAAATGACACTCAGAAGCTTGGTTTACTAATTTCCTAGGAATTTTTAATTCAATCAAGTTGACAATTAAGGTTCATATAAATTGAAGTCAGGGCCTTTTTTACACTGAGTTATAGCCATAACCCATTTTATTTTGTTTTATTATTTTTTGAGACAAGTCTTGTTAAGTTGCTCAGACATGCTCAAACTTATGATCCTCCTGCCTCAGCCTCCCAGAGTGGAGAATTACAGGACTACATTGCTGTGCTTGGTTTCCGAAGTTGATATTTTAATATCATGTATTTCATTTCCTAAGTCTTTAAGCTTTTGTTTTGAAACTTTATTGTCTACTTAAGCAATATAAATACTAAGTGATTTTTATGTATGTGTTATTCATACTTTCGAAGTTGTGATTCTGTACAGTTTTGTAGATTTCAGTTCAATCCACTGTGAGGACACATCATTTTTCTGATCAGTGTATAATATGATTTAGTCTCCCCTTTGGGATCTATTTGTTTAACTCTCTTGTACTTCTCATTCTTGGTGCTTGAAAGTTTGAAATCCCTGCCTTAATCTGAGTTGAATAAGATTTATTGTTCTTGCCTCTAATTAATCAAATTTTCTGTGTATCCTTTTACTGTCTAGTTAATTAATTTCTCATTTCTTTCTGTGAAGGACTATATGTAATTTACAATAAAAACACATAATAAAGAACATAAGTAATATGTGATTAAATGCTGTGTAATATATCATTTAAAGAATTACATGTTTTAAGATATAGCTTTTATACTGTTGTGGGAAAGAGAAATTAACAGTTTGTAAGAGAGTGAAGATTAATAGCATTGAAGAGAGAGCTGTTGTCTTTACTGTATGCAATTTTTGTATTGGAAGTCTTGTTGGTTCAGGTAATCTCAGGACAGATTTTTAATTCTTCGCCAGGTCTCTTTGCTTTCAAATAATGTACCAATGAGATCTTATTTTAATACATGCAGAATTTGCTAAGACTAAAATTCTTGGATTTTTACATAGCAGAGAATTCTTGCATTTTTCTTGTTGTCTATTAGTGTTTTATTCCCTTTGTATTATATTTCATGTGAGCCCTGATCCTCTCAAATACACTTTTTTGATGATGAATATTTTATCTCTAGCAAACACTATCTCTAATTTGTTCATGAACATTTCCCTTGAGATTCATTTTATCCAATATCAGCATAAAATTGATATTTACACTAAAACCAAAGAATCATGAGTATCTCCTTTTCCACATCTGGAGAATGATTGGAGCTACAGAGCCTTTTCACAGTGGAGTAATTCCTTGTACAGGATATCATAAATTATTTGCACAGATTCACCAAACAAATGAGGTATAATGTGGTTGTCTGTTTTATTTTTCTTTTTAAAACACATCTTTATCTAATCATTTCCTTTCTGTTCTAGTTCCCTCAGTTTTTTCTTTAACATGACAGTTTATGGCAGTCTTTCAGATACCTTTCTTTTGGGAAAGTTGATTTTGTTAGCTAAGGATCAGTTTTATTTTTACCTTTATTTTAGCTAACTATAAATATGAATGCTCTATTTGGGTGTGTATGTTCCAGATGAGTAGTTTTTTGTTGTAGTAACTTGCTTCATGATGATGGTATGATTTACAAATTGGAAAAGGGTGACTAAATGGATTATATGTTACTTAGATAAACATGTTGAAAATGAGAGGTTTTTTTTTTTAAAGGCCAATCACACATCTTTAAAGAGTTTTAGAGAATTTACATCTATGTTTTCTAGGGACAGATATTAGCCCAGACTAATCCACTGTGCTTTTGTTTTTAATTAACAGAAGCAAGGTGCTATACAGGGTTGCAAGTGTGCCCTGTCTTATTTTCTTCTTGCAGGATACTAAAGTTGAAAGGAAAGGAAGAATACTCAAGTATGAACATAAGAGGTGTTAGATACTTGCCTCATACATATGTGTGGCTGGTCTGTATCTTCTTATATGTAACAATTTATTGATAGAACTATGGAAAGGAAAAAGGAAATGCATAAATAGGTAAACTGACTATTAAATAACAGTGTGCCGATGGGACACGAATAGGCCAAAGCATGTTTGTTTGGGAAAATCCTAGACATATTTATTACTGGCTCCTATCTTGCCCTCTAACTGGATTCATCCTGACTCCTTTTGGCCATTCTTAATACTTCAGCAGTTTTTTAAACCTATGGAAGTAGAAGCTGAACAAATATTGTTGTATTTTATGTCTTTTAATTGTAGGAAAAGATAGTCTGCTGTCGGGCCAAGGGACAAAATGTATAGTTGATGCTGTTTTTGGCTGCCCCGCAAATGGCTGTCTCTACTTGGAGAAAAATCCTACAACAATTTGAAGCCAGTGCTCCTTCTTTTTACTGCTGAAAGCAGGTTTTTTTTTTCTTTTTTTTTTTTCCTGAACTCCCTTACAGCCAAGGTCCCAGCTTGGCCAGTTGGATGCTCTAGGTTGATGCTTTAGCACACCAGGCCAGAGTAGACAAAGGTCATTATATCAGCTGCAGTGAAATTTGATGCAAGTTGGCAAGCAGTTAGTGTAAGTGACACTTCTGGAGTAGAAGTGGTTGCTGTGGTCTTACCATGGCTTTTATAGTTTGTTAACCTTCTCATCAGTTCTATGCATCAGCATCTTTATGATATGTTGCTTTTAACCCTATCTGGTACAACAGGTAAAGGAGAGCACCCATTTAAAAAAACACTTGGGATGGTCAAATATGTTTTCCTAGTTGTCTAAGAACTCTTTTGAGAGGGTAAGTGCTTTGTTTTGCGCACACACACAAGAGAGACCGAGACAGAGAGATAGACACAGACACCTACAGATAGACACACACATACATAGTGCAACGGAATGAGAGGATTAGTTTATGGCATTCAACCTTAATTTTATTAAGAGTTTAAATATGATAGCTTATGGGATCCCTGTAATGTCTTCAGTTTGTTATATAATTTTTGTGCCGTCTATGTAATTAAGACTATAATTTCATAGAACATAGTTTAAGGCATGTGTGCATTTATGAATCTCAGAAAATGAAGTAAAATAAGCACTAAAATATTTATAATAAAATAAAGTCCACATACTACTTTTAAACTTTGAGGGAACAGATTTTTGTTGATATTTGACTTTTAATAAGTGATTCGTAGGTGCTGAAAGAAATCAGTTGTTATCTCATAAATGATCCCAAATGGATTTGCCTTGTTCAGCTTCTGCTTGTTATGTTTGACAGTAGTCAGAAAGTGCTCCTTTAATAAAACACACCTTTCAGATTAATTCCAGCTTTTAAAGTGAGGTGTCTTGAACTACCACTGCTGCCAGCTCAGCTGTGGATCTGAAATATCCAGCTGTGCCCTTCCTGCCTCTCTCATCAGCAATAACAGACTGCAATAAGAATCTGTCTGGCGTGTGTGTTGATGTGTGAGGCAAGATAACATCTAGCTCACTGTATTGGCTCTTCAGCGCTAGACCATAGTAAACATTTGTCTTTGTCAGCAGTTAAGGCAATGTGATTTGAGGATGCACAGGGATTACACACACATCCATACATTATGCTTCTGTCTAGGTCTGCATAGAGATTCATATTCACAAAGAATTGGTTTATCTGATAGGATTGACCAGTATGTTTTTTTTTTTTTTTTACTTTTAATTTTTTTTTTCAAATCCATTTTATTTCCAGGAAAAGAAGAAGAAGAAGAAGGAAAAAAAACCTAAAAATTTCAAAACATGTCAATTAGGGTACAACAATGGTACATACATTGTACACTGTCATCCTCAAATCATGTTTAGAAGTCACTTTTTTAGGAGTTTTTCCTTCTTAGCACCAGGAGAAAGAAATTCAACAGCAACCTCACTGTATGTCATACTGTGATAGTTTTTGATTGTTCCTAAAGGTAGTTCTTTTGATTTGCTATAATGTGTCATTAGCTACCACATCTGATATGATTTGGTATACCATATCAGACTTTTGATCAGATGGATGGTGAAATAAATCAAACCTTGAATTACCTTTATATATTGTGAGAGGAATCCTGATTGGTGGTCACAAAAATCAGTTTTCTTTATGAAAATACAAAGTGAAGAAAAACCTCATAATAGTAATCATGATGATAATAATACCTATTGATTATTGAGCACTGTGCTGCGCATTTGGTGTATCGCTCCTCATATACTACTCCCAGTAATCATACGAGATGACCCTTATTTTCTAGATTGGGTAATAGCTTTTGGTGAAATAGCTTGTCCTGATTGCTGTAAGGCTCAATTTCAGACTTGTTTGACCATGCATTTAATCAAAGTGATGCACTTATTAACTGGAGAACATTTTGTACCATATGGTGGATGTTGGGTCAGATGCCTAGGTCTCAAAATTGAGTTAGAAGTAATGCCTAGTACCCTAGGTCCAGTAGGGGAATAAGAACAGTAAATCAACTTTATTTGATAGAACGATGAGTATTGTGACAGTGAAACAGAAAAGGTGCCAGAGGACTTCAAAGAAGGTCGTTGAAATTATACCAAAACTCACAGAAATCTTGGAAGAAATCACAATTGACTGAAATTTAAAGGATATCTAGAAACTTGCCAGAGGAAGATAGTAGGGAAGAGTGTGCTTGCAGAGGATGAGCTTCTTGAATGACAGAGTGTGTAAGAAGATGAATCAGAAACTGCACAGAAGTCTGTATATAGTGGGAAAATAACAAGAATTATCACTGTCAGTTAAATTTTATGTGTCAAATCCTGTTTCAGATGCTTTATAAATATTATTTCACATAATCTCCATAACCACCATTGGAGACCAGAAATGATAATTAAGGGTGGTTCCTAAAGAGACTTGTCTTCCTAAATAAGGAATGTGAACATCACTTGGAAAATTGTAGGTAGCAATGAAAAGATTTTTAAATCATGAAAATGGCTATATATATGCTTTACAAAGACCATAGTATTTTGGAGACGGAATTAGAGTTAGGTAAGAGCTGAGCTAATGGCACCAGAAGACAGTGTAGTTGTCCAGGAGGCTATGGTGGTGTGCTGATGAAAGGTTTTAGGACTGAAAAGGAACAAGGAGATTGCAGAAGCAGAAGTGGACAGGTATATAGGAATTGGAGGAAAATAGAATCTCTGAGATTGAGCTCCATGCTAGTGGAGCCCAAAGATTGTTCAGTGAAAGAATAAAACAGAATTTCCATTATTAAGGACTACAAGAAAAACATCCATCTTTCCTCTTTCTTTCTTTCTTTCTTTCTTTCTTTCTTTCTTTCTTTCTTTCTTTCTTTCTTTCTTTCTTTCCTTTTTTTGTGCCTCCCCATCTCCAATTCCAAAAGTATCAAGAGTGGAAAAAATATACTTTGTTGAGATCTTTCCCAGAGATCTTTAGGTGATAACTTAAAATCATTTATAAATCTACCCAGGGAGCTAGCTCTCTAAATGTTTTCATGCCCTAACTCTTCCTAAGTGTATAAAATATAGAAGCCTTTGGCAAGAAATGTTGTATTTTTATTTTTATGCCCTACTTTCTGTTTAGGAATGTTCTGTTCAGATATGATCAAAAAATAAGTTTGATATAAAATGTTAGTTTTTCCTTTACTTTAAACTAAATTTGTATTTCTTTGCTCTTTAGAAATGGTAGATGGTCTGAAGCTGACTGATGCAAAGCCTGATTTGGAGATGTTTATGAAAAGCTTGGTTCTATTATAGACAATCAGATACTTTTCTTACTATGAAAATTGATATTTAAAAGTTAGTTTTCTCATCTGACCATTACAAAATAGGAATTAGATTTTTAAAATAAGAAAGATTTGTTTTTAGCATAGCTCTCTTTATTTCTTAGTTAAAAAAACCAAACGTGTTATACTCTGATTGGTTTCCATTGTGAGAAGATGTCAAATTTTGGAAGGCTAAGAATATGTAATGATCTTTTGAAATTTAATTACCAGGTACATGCCCTAACTTTTAAAACCTCGCTTTTTGTTTATCTTGAAATACACTTACTAGGACTAATGAATGCCACTGATCAAGGATGACTGATGCACAGACTTGGAGCCACGTGGGCCCCTGGTCTGGTTCAGAGGAGCAGCACTGTCTTCCATTCAGTCTCAGATGTCTGCCCCTCTGCAGAGCCGTGAGGCCAATGTCTATAGCTGCTAAGCATGAAATCCCCTGCTTCTGTTTGTTTCTTTTGTTGCCACGAGTTAATAGGGACAGAGACAGGAGACAGCCCAGAACAAAGCAGAAATAATGGAGTATTTCACCCCAAAAAGGAATGTGGATTGAGAAATACAAAGGGTAAGGCAAAGACAGACTTAGTGTCCTGAGGCAGTGTGATGTATTGGCCAGAAGCCTCAGTCCTGGGACAATTTCTGGCCAAAGCCTTCATCTGTGGGCTCAGAGCAGCCCAAATAGCCAAAAGGTTTGACCTGTCTTCTTTAAAAACAATTTATTGTTTTGCCTACAGAGTTTTAAAGGAAGACAAAGTTTTTCACCTCAAAATGTGGATTGCTCTTGCAGTGTAGGGAGGGGTGTTCTGTTGGTCTGTGTCTGGCTATCAAGAGCACTTGACAGCACTCCATTCACTTTGGTTATTAATAGTTGTTGTAGTTGCCATTTTGAATTTATATTCTTTTTACTTATTTGCAAGAATTGCTAATTATTCCAAGATATTGAGACGTATTTCACATTCATTTTTCTTCTTACAAATAGGATTAGTTAAGAAATTGTGTTCCTTACAAATCATTTCCTTCATGTGCATTTCTGCATAATTGTTTGTTAATGCACTTTCTTCCCTACTCTCCCCTCAATGCATTTCACTTTCCAAACACATTTTATTATCTTTAGTATTTATTTATTTACTTTATTGAAGTAAGATATATGTATATATATGGAGGGATTTGTATGACTGTTTCAATAGAAACCATTTTCTTTATTATTATGCTTAGAATCAGAAAACTGTATGACCAGCATGGGCTTCTCTTAATAGAGAAGCTTTTTTCCTTTCTGGAGGATTAAAAAAAAAGAGTCTTAAATTAAAGAAGCAGACAGTTAGAAAGAGAAGCCAGGAACCTTCACTATCTCCCTGTGTTTCAGTCTAATTCAGCAGGCAGTAACCTTAAGGATATTGTTTCTCACCCAAGTCATCTAACTCAGCTGAAGCAAGAGCAAGATCCTCTTTCTTAGAATGAAATGTTCATTAGCCATAAACCTGACAGTTCAAGTAAAGAAACAATACAGAGACTTAGATTTTCTCCTTCCTTCTGCAGACATCCTTTTTTTTTTTTTTTTTTTTTTTTTCAATTGCATAGGCAGGCTTGTTTAAAGAACTATTTTACTCCCTCAGAACAACTCTGGAGTTGAGTAGTCCTGACTGAACTCCCCACTCCCCAACTCTGCCAGTTAATCGCCTTGGTGGTTTTATCTTTGTGACTCTGCACAGAATGGTTATGAAAGGCTCTTTTGGCATGAAACACTCTCAGATATTAGAAGTTTATCATTCCAGTGGCTCCACAAACAGTTCTGGATCCCTAACTGCTAAAGTTTGAATCCTGCTCCATTCAGGCAAGTAAATTAACTTGTTTGATCCTCAGTTTCCTTGCATTAAAATGGTAATCATATAGTGCTTTCCTTACTGAGTTGTTCTGTGGAATAAATAAAGTAATACACACAAATCAGCTGAATAGTATTAGTTGTCTTTGGGTTTTGTTTTTCACTTGGTAGGACAGTGATAGTGAACCTTTTAGAACTTTCAGTGATACAGTTTGCTGCAGCACACATGCCATAGATTTGCCACCACGTCTAAGGATCTCCACTGCTGTTCTATCTCTCATAGAGCTCCAGCAACTCGGACATGTCTTATGACACATTTGGCATTGCCTTATATTTTGCATGGGCTTCCATTTTCCAAAGATAGATCTATATTTGACTAATAGAGTTGGAATATATTTTGCTCTAAATCAAGTCATTTCAGATATTTAAGCACTTTGTGTTTTATTCATTGGACATGTTAGAAAATACTTCTAGAAATTGACTTTTAAAATTGTTTTTATTGTGAAAGTTGAGGAAGATCAAACGTACCTGTGCTGTTTCCTGATTTTGAAGCCAAACTGCATGAGACAAATACCTAAATCTAAAATTATGAGTTTTCTCTTGTTTTTAAACACCACTTATAAATGTTTCATTAATCTAAGAAGTATTTATTGATTGAGTACTCTGTTAGGTCCGACCCTTTATGCTTATCATGGGGCTCCATGGGTTTTTGTCTGATAAGGAAATCTATGCTTAAGTGAGGAGGAAACTGGAGCTTTGGTAGTGGCAGTGTAGCTGTAGGGAAGTCTTAAAGCTGACTGAAGAAACATTTCCAGGAACTACACAGAGCTTCAAGCAAATTGAAATCATGCTCAGAATAAAATCTTATATTCATGATGAAAAACTGAGCATCAATTGAAACAAATACAGTGTCTCAAAAGGCCGAAAATTTAGTGATACAGGGTGGTAGGAAATACTGACAGTAAAGGGGCTGGTGTCAGAGTGGGAGGCTTTTGAACAAGTCTCTTATCCAGAAATATGTAGTTGCAGGACAGCTCTGTTTTGATGCCCAGCCACTCTTGGAAACTGTAAAATTAAGCTTTTAGGACCGAGAATGGAGGGACATGTCTTTGGGTCTGTGCATATTTTTACCAGCTGATAAATCTGGCAATTGGGGGAAGAAGTACATGCGATATATATTACTTCCAGGGCTAGAAGCATGTATATGTGACAGATATGGAAGACAGGATTAGTTACTTCTCTGAAGGTATTGAAGAAGACTTCCCCAAGAGGAGGTGACTTCTAAGAAGAACTCAATAGGTATTTGCCAAGTAGTGGAGAGAAGGGAAATCCTTTTATTCCTTGTGTCCAGGACCAGGGTTGTGAGAACAGAAAGTGCTGAGATTGTTTGAGGGACTAGTGAGTGATTTGGAGGGTGGCTAGTGACTCAGAGGGTGGAAAATGAGATATATAGTTAACAGCTTTTTTTATAGTTCACACGTTTGACTTAATGAACTGATACTCACTGAGTACCTACTGTGAACAGTGTTCTGCCAGGCCTGCCAAGTGTCTAACATTGTTCCTAACAGAAATGGGGACATTTCAAGAAGATATTGTTGTCTCAGTGCAGGGTTACCAGGCCGAAATAAAACCTCTTATTTTACCTTGGTGATTTTGTCTTTTGCTTTTTTTATTTCTGGTACATAGGACCACCTTTCTTCTTTACATTAGATTATTAGTATCCCTAATGTTTTTGCTTTTGCATTGTAGTTATTCCGTATTTCAGCCAAAGATCACATGAGTCCCTGGAAATCTATAACATAGTGTTATCACTGGTGATTCTAGACTTTGCCTCCTCTGAGATATTGGCATACCATTTCCTTACAACATTGGTAAAAGATAGTATATGCATTACTAGGGGAAAAATACCCTGTATATTGACATAATATAGTAGATTTCCTAGGTTCTTTTACAAGGAGCAAATTGTAATTGACCCAATGGAAAAAGACTCATGAAATGAAGTAGTCTAAGCAAAGGAGACCATGACCTTAGTTGCCCCACATAGGGTGTCATTATAATTCATACCAGCTCTGTTTTCTGTTTCCTGCTGAAAGTGAAGGCCAAGGGTTGTGTGTGTGTGTATTGTCTTAGTTTCAACTGAATCGGGATAGAACACGTGGAGATTGCTACTGTGGGCTTGTCGAAGGGGAAGTATTCCAGTCTGGGCTGTATTTGGGCTGCCAGTCCCTTGCCCAGTAACAAGTAGCCAAGATACTTTGGGAAATTGAGCATCATTTATTTACCTATCTAGCGCCTTTCTTAATAACAGAAAGCATTGAGCTCATGACTCATAACATCCTACTGAAAAAAGTAAATGGCAGATAGTATTAAATGTTACTGATTAATCATGGGGAAACTGGATAGGTTTATGGGGGCTTGAGCAGAGCTACACAATGCCTTAGTGTCTGGCCTGGGAATGAAGCCTGAGTTTGCCGCTTGCTGTCAGGACTGCCGACAGCATTGTGTTTCGCATTGTACTGCAGTGAAAAGGGCTTACTTTTCACAATGCAAGGGCTTCTGTAGGAGACACACACAATGAACTTTAGTACAGTATAGTCTAGAGGCCAAAATGAGTAATTTTAAGTAAATTGACTATAAGATCCAAAGCTTCATTAAGTTTTAAAAGGCAAAAAACAAATGAAAACTTTGTACAGTGTTAGGAACTGACTTAAAAAAAAAGCATGGATATTCTTTCTCCATATGAAGTGGCACACTTTTAAAAGTTTTATTTTGTTGTCTCACAAACTGACACTTTTCCTTTTAACCATGGGGTTTATTTATTTCAAATACACATTTGCGGGTTCTGTGATCTATTTAAAAGATTCTGCCTTGTCATAACTGTCAATGTAACATTTATTTTCCAAAATGCCTTTTTCCATAGCTTGAGATTTGGAGAAGACTTTTTATTTTATTCTGATTTCATTTGGGTTCTTTCAAAATAGTTGAAACTACAGAACCCAAATTTTAAGAAAGCAGTAGGAGTGTGCAAAGAAGAATTGTGAGAATCAATACATTCTATGTGATTGGAACCATGAGGGAGCAATGACATCACTGGAACAAATATAAAAAGAAAGGTAAATATAAAGAGAAATAGAAAGAGAACAAATATAAAGAGAAAGAGAAATTCTTTCTAAATTGTCTTGTATCAGAAGTGTCTTAGGTCAGTGACCTAGACTAAACTAACAGACATGTAGGTATTAATGAGCTTAGTTTGTTAGTTACTTTTTCATTGGTGGGCTAAAATACCTGACATGTACAAATCAGAGACAGGTTTGAGCTCACAGTTTGTACAGCTTTCAGTCCGTAGTTGGCTAGTTCCAAGTTAAGGCTTCTTGGCCGAGTAACATTATAGACAAGAAACAGTTCATGGCATGGCAGATAGGAGGCAGCAGCCTTCCTTCTGCTTTCTCTTTTATGTCATTCAAGCTACAAGCCTATTGGATAGTGACCCACTCCAAGGTGGGGCTTTCTACTATCTATACCCAGAACTATGCTAAACCTATCAGTGGACTAATGGAGTTATCACACCCTTAATCCAGGGTCACACATCCAAGATCCAACCACTCCCCAAAGTCCCACCTGTGAGCACAGGAGGCTTTGTGAGAACATCTAGATGCAAGCCTGAACCTACAGGAAGTTTTTACACTGCATTTTAAAGAGAGTGGAAAAATAAAGCTGTTGAACTTTTGACCAAAACATGTTCCTGATATATGAATAATTTAAACAATCAGTCACATAGTTTCATTTGGTATTTGAGTTATAATAGTTTTGGCCTGGATGGTGGAGTCAGTCCACCTTTTCTCCAGGAGACAGTCTAGTAGAATTCTGGCAGAGAAGCTGAGCAAGAATGGGGGTCTCCAGGGCAGAAATAAGGTACCCCCCCAGTTACCTTATGGAAAAAAAACAAAACAAAGCATCCTACTAGGAAGAATTGTGCATTTACTGTTTTAGTTGAATGTGGAAGACCTCTCCTAAGTGTGAAGAGCTGCTAGCCATTGGCCATCTTCAAGGGGCTATATGTGTACATTCATAAATCTGTCTTTGGGTAAAACTCTTTATCATGAATCTAGGAGACTTTTTCCCATGGATAACAAATGTTTGTGAAAAATTGGGCAATATGAGCTAGCCCTTACATGAATGTAAGATGTGATATGTTGGGATCTAAGAGGCCATCCACAGTTATCAATAGTCATTTAGGAGAAGGCATCGGAACTAAATCATGGCCAGTGAAAAGTGACTAATATGAATAAATAAGAAGAGGAGTTGATATATGAGGGCAAACCGAAGATATATGAAGATATATTAAGACTCCTCAGGCTTGAAAAGACTGAGAGCAAATGCGGTGGGAGTGTAGTAAATTGATGAAGAATATGAATCATAGAAAAATTATTTGTCAGAATGTAGTAGAACCTTTGAGAAACTGAGGAAAAGTGAATTGGGGGGGGGCCCTTTAATCTACCAAGAAAGTAGATCCTATACATCAAAACCTCTCTGTTGGGAATCAGGCTGCCTTTTGGCATTGAAGTGAAGGATTCCTCTGACTTTGATATTGTTCTCTTGAAGCATGGGCAGCCAGAGAGTATAGATTAAACCCTCTGTTAGCTTTTAGATTTTCTTTTCTTAGGTCACACTTACATGCCATTAGAGCTTGGCATCAATTGCTGAAGCAATCAGGGTCAGAACAGACTGCCTTGAGAAAGAGGTGGTTAAGTAGAGACTTGCAAACTGATGTGGAGAACTGGCTAAGGCAGGAGATGAAGGAAGAGGGAGCAACATAACAAAGTGCCTCATGTTAAAGAGAGCGAGACTGAGGCAGAGTGTTAGGCAAGAGGCTGCTGGCCTATTTGGAGCAATTCCTGGAGGCCTTTCTGGACTGTGATAAGAATTTGGGCCCAAGAGCAGGTAGAAGTAACTGACGTGGCTTAAACAGATAAAAATCAGGCTTTCTCTTAATAAGCGAGCATGGTGGCTACAGAGCAAGAGTAAACTTACAGCACCTTGTAGAAGAACATTGATGTTGTCTGGATAATGATAGTCTTGGCTAGAGAGAAGCAAGGTGGAGTCTAAGACTTGTTTCAGAGGTTGTATGGACCAGCTGGTTGATTGGATATGAAAAATAATCAGACTTGATTTTGTATAAGAGTCAGTTTTGACTCAGATTTTATCTGAGAAAAACCAGCACAGACCCTTTGTAGGTTTCTTCTGTCATGATTTCCAGATGACCCAGAAGTGAAGATGTCTGCCTTCTTTTTTCCTGGCTTTCCTTCCTCTTTTTCTTTATTTATGAATCATTTAGGGTTTAAATATTTCAGGCTCTACAAGGGTAGCATACAGTTGATCCACAGTAAATAAATAAATAAATAAATAAATAAATAAATAAATAAAAAGTGGAGAGATCACTTTGTGAATGACATACTATTTCCCAAATTTCTCTGTCTTTACTCTTGCAGAGTAAATAGCTTTGTGCAGTGAGAAAGCTACAGTACAGTTCACAGTACCCAGGGTCAGCTAATGTGAAGCAGAATTTAGCACAGCCCAGGGAGACCATGATATGTACATAGACTCTATTTAATGATTTTTAAGTCCTTTATTTTGGCTAGGGATGTTCACGCACATCTCAGTTATTCAAGAGGCTGAGGCAGGAAGATGGCAAGTTCAAGCTTAGCCTGGCTAATTTAGTAAGATGCTGTCTCAGAAATAAAATAAGAAACCAAAACCAAAACATAACAACAGCAACAAAGTACTACTTCTAAAAATTGAAATCAAAGAGTTGTAAGTCTAGAACAAAGAATGTTCATATGGACTCTTTGCTCCACTTTACCAGCCATTGTTAACATTTTACCATACAATACTTACTTGCTTTGTCATACTCCTTACCAGGTAAAGATAAGAGATTTAGAATTTTTCTAAGCCAGTTAGTTACAGACACCAAGACCTCATCAGTTCTTAAGTGTGTTTTCTCAGAACAATGATTTTTTCCTTACATAACACAGTACAGTTACTTAATTCAGGAAATGTAACCTTATACAACACTGTTATCTAATATGCAATCTATATTCAGTCCTCACTGTTGTCCCAGTAATGTCATTGATAGCACTTTTCCATCCTGATCAGGATCTAATCTAATATACAATGAATTTCATATTGTATCTTTTTAATCTTTATCTTGGAGTAGTTTCTTAATCTTTCTTTGACTTTTAAGACACTGATATTATAGAAAATAGGTCAGTTGTTTTCTAGGATTGTTCTTACCTTGGTTTACCTGATTTCTTCATGGTGAGGTTTGTGGTGTGCATTTTGGCTAGAATGCTACATAATGATGTCATACTCAATATGGTGTACCTGCCCCCCACAGGAAGAGGGGAAGAAAAAGGGTAGACACGTCTCTTGACTGGAGATGATAATTTTAGTACTTGTAAGGTCATGTCATCCGTGTTTTTTCACTCAGAAGTTACTGTTTTCTTCCTTATAATTCATAGATTACTTGTCTGTTAATACTTATTCCAGTCACTTTAAATGTTACTATGTCTCCATTGTGTTATTTAGAATCACATTTTTCCTCTCTCTTGGCAGTGTTTTAGAGCACTTTGCTGCAAGGGACCACCACCTGCACGACCAGAATATGATCTGGTATGCATAGGCCTCACAGGTTCTGGCAAGACAAGTCTGCTCTCGAAGCTGTGCAGTGAAAACCCTGAGAATGTTGTGTCAACCACAGGTGAGTACAATGCTGTCTGTCCCTTCCTCCTCAGCCCCAACCTTTCTAATTTCCTATGCTACTTATGTAACTGCTCCCCTCCTTTCTATTTGTAGTTTAGGGTATTAATTTAAATTTTAAATATCCTACTTCTTTTTCAAAAAAGATTGGAGGGGGGGGCTTAATAGCATTAATTTGCTATATCCCCTATCCCTCTTATTGAACATTCCAGTGCCACAGTATAAATCAAGAAAGTATTAACACAAACTAATCCCAATGTCCAGAACTATGTTTCTCTGGCATAATGGATTCATGTTAGACCCACTGAGTGCTGTCTTCCTGTGAAGTGTCACTCTAGCCTGCTTTTGTTCGCATACTCAGTAAACAACATCACTGGAATAGTCTGAATTTTTTTCTCTCCTCATTTTTCACCTGGACAGTAGTCTCTGCAAGAGAACATTGATCAGTTTTACCACTGCTGCTTTTTGACTCCTAAAGAAAACTCATTCTGGGACAGTAGTTTCCAATCAGGGGAGATTTTGTCTCCATACCCAGCAGAAGACATTTGGTAATGCCTGGAGACGTTTTGGCTGTCACAGCTGGGAAAGGGTGGTAGTGGTTTCTAGTGGGTAGAAGCCTGTAATGGTACTAAACATCCTACAGTACACAGGTCAACCCCCATAACAATGAAGTGGCCCAAAATGTTGTCAGTGTCAAAGTTGATAAAAGCCTGTCTTAGGTTTTTTTTTTGTCGCTCCCCAAATGCTTCCTCTTTCTCTTCTGACAGTGACACAAGAAAGAAGAGTATAAATTTGATAATATTGGAAGAATAGTTGTAGGAGAAAAGGACCACAGTTGCCATGGGAGCAGAACTGATATGAAGCAGGGCCAGACCTTTTGTGGGAAAGTTGAAACGATTGCATATTGAGCATTTTTTTGTTTGTTTGTTTTGTTTTACATCTACTGTGCTAGGTCCAATCTTACACACTAGGGATAAGCATTGATCCCAGTACTCAGTCTCCTGGCCACATAGACTTTCTGTTCATGTCTAGAAATATACAAAAGTCAGGGCATGGGGGAAGGGTGGTATACATAATGAAGTTTTCTGCATTGGCTCTGAAGTTGCTTGGCAAGATAGCACACAAAGAGAGACAAAAGAGTAGGGTGGGTGGAGAGAATTATAGGTCAGAGGGAAAGCTTGGATGAGGTGAAGAGGTGTGAGAGTGAGTCCTCTTGGAATCCACATTTCTGCATAACTGCATTGTATGTTCAGTAGAGTACCAGGAGAGAGGACATAAGAGAGGGACAATGGCTGAATCTTTGCAAACTGTTGATACTGTTTCCAGAAATGTGAGCTTTCCTTGTAGATAGTGTAGAGACATAAAGGTATTTTAAGTAGAAACTATGCTCAGGTGTCATTTGAGAAGAGTTAAGCTGGCTATAACATGGAAGCTGAATTATGAAGATCACTGTTGGAGACAGTTAGAGGATGAGCATAATGGTGCAACCCAGGTAATGAAGGCCTTAATGAAGGCACTAGTAGAGAGAATGGAAAGGGGGAAATGGATAAGATTCATTATGTGAAAGCTAGAATTGACAGGATTTGGGAGGATGAAAGACAAAGAAGCCAAGGATGACTCAATTCCTGGTTTAGATTATGGGTGGGTAATTAAATCATTCACCAGGATTTCCTAACAAGTAGGAAAAATTTTGATGATCAAGAGTCATGTATCAGTTCAGGTCAATTTTTTGTTTTCGTTTTTGTTTTTTGGTGGTACCAGGGATTGAACTCATGACCTCACATTGCCAGGCAGGCATTTAGACCACTGAGCTAAATCCCTGGCTTCAGGTCAGTTTTTGCCCCAACTGTTTGAAAAATAGTGTAAGATCTGAGAACTTTTCTGAGGATGAGCAGAGAGCTTAAGTAAGCATAAAGCTAATCCTAATTGTCTGCCTTTTCTCTCAGAATCTTCCTTTCTTTTTCCTTACTAGACCTGGTTCATATTTTTACCATTTAGTGACTGTCACATTTATTTTAATTTTTACATGTCTGTCTCCCACTCCTAGGGTTTAAGTTCCTAAAGGCATGTGGGACATCTTACTTGGCATTGCATACCTGTAGCCTGGCACAAATTTGGGCCGGCATAGATGTAGGTGTGTATTAAATGAATAAACAAATGAGTACACTGACTCTGTGTAGTGTTTTTATATAAAATATTCCCTGTAAGCTTTGCAAAAGTCTTTTTTAACAAGTAAAATCTTTTCTTCATTCTGTTTTTAAGTCACCCAAGGATCAAAGATACAGTGATATGGCCATTGTTACCCAGCTAGTGCCAAAAGTAAGATGCCAAGTTAAGTCTTCAAATGAAGTTGAGTGCTATCTAAGGATTAGCATTTCTGATGTACTTATTGGTTTTTCATAAAATTGTGGATATCTTTTATTTTAAAGAGGGTAAAACAAAACAGAACAAAGCAGATCAGAAGAAAACAATGTAAGTGACAAAGATTTCAAAGCAAGACAACAGGAGATCAACAGTAGCTACCATAATGTCTCTTTTCTTCTTCTAAATAGTTGTCCATATCTTCACTCACAATGAATTCATACAAAACAAAATAGTATAAAACTGATCAAAACAGAGTAATGAAGGCATTACCGGCCTTCAAAACCAGACAATAGGAAAATTAACAATGGCTACCATAAAGTCTCTAGTTCTTTTCAAAATAGCTGTCCATACCTTCATGTATGTTGAAGTTAAATAATACAAAACAGACTAAAACCTCTCTGAACAAAGGATAAAAGCATTACTGGATTTCACAGCATGACAATAGGGTATCAGCAGTGGATGCCATAATGTCTCTTTTTCTTCAGAGTAGCTGTTCATTTCATCATGCATGATACAGTTGATTCTCGTAAACTGTTTAGAAGAAGTTTGAGGCTTCTATAAGCCTCTACATGTACACCTATCCTTTCTGCATTAGATAGAAAAACAAAACAATATACTAGAAAAAACAAGAAACAAAAAAGACAAATAAATAACAGTAGCAAAGAGCCCAAAACAATGACAATATAGACCTTCAAAACAAGGTGGTAAGAACATAACTAAGGTTTTTGTTTTACATAGTGATCTTCAAAAGAGTTCCTCAGATTACCAGACACAAACATGCAAAATTGTTCCAATCTTATGAATGTTCACTGTTTTGTTCCAAGAAATAATAGAATTTATAGCACAATCATCTTAGCTATCCTAAGTGTGTTTATACAAATTTAGATATTTTTTCTTTTCCCTTCCTTTTTTCCCCCTCTTTTTCCGAGATACTATTTTTTTCTCTCTTTGGGCAGATTCTTACCCTTTCACTGTATTTATTGAGGATTTTGTATCTTATATACTCTTATCATTTCTTACACTAGGGAGACAATATGGTATTTACACATGTGAGTTTGATTTATTTCACTTATGAGTATGGTCTCAAGTTGAAACCACTTACTTATAAATATCTCAATGTGATCATTATTTATAGCTGAGTAGTACTCCATTGTATAAAAATACCACATCTTTTTTATCCATTCCTCAGTTGACAGGCATTTAGGTTGTTTCTAAGATTTGGCTATTACAAATTGTGCTGCTATAAACATGGGTGCACATATATCTCTGTGCTATGATGTTTTCAGTTCTTTTGGAAATATGCCCAGAAGTGGAATAGCTGGATCAAATGGAACTTCAAGTCCCAGCTTTTTGAGGACTCTCCAGACTGACCTCCACAGTGGTTGCACCAGTCTATACTCCCACCAACAGTGCAGAAGAGTTCCTTTTTCCCCACAGCTTCTCCAGCATTTGTTGTTGGTAGTTTTCTTTATCCTGGCCATTCTTTCTGGAGTTAGATGGAATCTCAGTGTGGTTTTAATTTGCATTTCTCTAATGACCAATGATGCTGAACATTCTTTGATGTATTCATTTGCCATTTATATTTCTTTATCTGAGAACTGTGTATTCATCTCAGATGTCCATTTTTGGATTGGGTCTTTGAATTTAGGGTGTGTGATTTTTTAATTTCTTTAGAAGTTCTAGACAGAAGTCTGTTGTCTGAGGGACAGTTAACTAAGATTTTTTCAAAATCATAGGTTTCCTTTTTACTCTGTTGGAGATTTCTTTCGATATGCAAAAACTTTTTAATAAGACAAGATCCCAGTTATTGATTCTGGGAAGTATTTCCTGTGCGGTTTGATTTTTGTTCATGAATTCTCTACCTACCACTATGTCGTGAAAATTTCTACCTACTTTTGTCTTCCAGCAGATTTTTTCTGTTTTAATATTTAGATCTTTTATCCATTTAGACTTTATCTTAGTACATTGTGATAGGCATGGATCTAGTTTTAGTTTTCAGCATATGGAAAGCCAGTTTTTCCAGCACCATTTATTGAAGAGACTATCTTTCTTCTAGTGGACATTTTTGGGCCCTTTATCAAAGATAAGGTGGCTGAGTAGTACCATGCTAATATTATTATAGTAGCTTTGTAGTATAACTTCAAGTCAGGGATTGTGATGCCTCCTGCTTTGCCTTTGTTACTCAGAATTACCTTTGCTATTCTAGGTCTTTTCTGGTTCCAGATGAATTTTGGGAATGATTTTTCTGGGTCTGTGAGGTGTGCTAGTAGTATTTTGATTGGGATTGCATTAAATCTGTGTAACAATATTGGGAGAACAGCCATTTTCACAATATTTATTCTTCCTATTCATGAACAAAGAATGTCTTTCCATTTTCTGAGATCCTCTTCAGATTCTTTTTCAGGGTATTATAATTTTTCCTGAATAGATTTTTACTTCTTTCATTAGATTGATTGCTAAGTATTTCATTTTTGGGGGATGCTATTGTGAAGGATGTGGCTTCTCTTATTTCTTTCTTAGTGAGTTTTTTGTTAGTGTATAGGAATGCTATTGATTTTGAGTGTTGACTTTGTATCCAGATATATTACTGAATTTATTTATTATACTTAGGAGTCTTTCAATGGAGTTATGGGGGTCTTCTATGTAGAAGGGGGTCTTGTATGTATGTATCATGTCATCTGAAAATAATGATAATTTAACTTCTTCATTTCCCATCGTTATCCCTTTTATTTCTCTCTCTTGTCTAATTACTCTGGCTAGTTTCCAGTAATATGTTGAATAGCAATGATGATAATGGACATTCTTGTCTTGTCCCTGATCTTAGGGTAAAGGCTTTCAGTTTTTTGGCCATTTAATAAGATGCTGGCTGTTGGTTTTTCATAGATGGCCTTTATCATATTGAGGTAAAGACCCTCTATTCCAATTCTCTGTAAGGTTCTTGTCATGAATAAGTGTTGGACCTTATCAAAAGCTTTTTCTGCATCTATATAAATGATCATGTGATTCTTATTTTTGGCTCTATTGATATGGTGGATTACATTTGTTGATTTATGTATGTTGAACCATCCCTGCATTTCTGGGATGAATCCCACTTGGTCGTGGTGTATAATCTTTCTGATTATTTGCTGCATCCTGTTTGCCAATATTTTATTGAGAATTTTTGCATCTGTGTTCATTAGGGAGATTGTCCTGTAGTTCTCTTTTTTAGTTGGGTCTTTCTCAGGTTTTGTTACTAGAGTAATATTTGCTTTCAGGAACGAGTTAGGAAGAATTGCTGCCCTTTGAATTTCATTGAAGAGTTTCAAGAGTTTCAGCATTAAGTCTTTGAATTTCTTGTAGAATTCCACAGTGAGTCTGTCTGGGCCTGGGCTCTTCTTTGTTGGTAAGGATTTCATTACATATTCAATTTCATTAGTAGAAATTGGGTTATTCAGCAGTTTTACATCTTCTTGACCCAGCTTTGGTAGTTTGTATGTTTCTAGGCATCTGTCCATTTCTTCTGTGTTATCAAATCTATGAGAGTAGAAGTTTTCAAACTAGGTGTTGATGATCTTCTGTTATTTCCACAGAGTCTGTAGTGATTTCACCCTTTTCATTCCTGATTGCATGAATTTGAGTTTTTTGTTTCCTGTTTTTAATAAGGTTGGCTAGGGGCTTATCAAGTTTATTTATTCTTTCAAAGAACCAACTCTTTGATTCATTGATTCCTTTTATTGTTTGCTTAGTGTCTGTTGCATTGATTTCTGTTTCTGATCTTTATGATTTCCTCCCTTCTTTTGGCTTTGGGCTTGACTTGCTCTTCTTCTTCTGGATATTTGAGGTATAGCATCAGGTTTCTTTGTGTTTGTTCCATTTTCCTGATGTGGGAATTCACTGCAATAAATTTTCCTCTGAGGACTGCTTTCATTGCATCCCACAGATTCCGGTAAGTTGTATTTGTATTTTCGTTTGCTTGTAGATATTGTTTAATTTCTTCTTTAATTTCCTGTGTGACCCACTGATTGCTCAAGAGTGTATTATTCAATTTCCATGTGTTTGTCGGGTTTTGGCAGTTTATCATTAATTTCTAGTTTCATAGTGCTATGATCCAATAACTTACATGGGATAATTTCATTTCTTTTGCACTTACTTAAGTATGTTCTGTGGGCTGAATATTTCATGTACTTCTGAGAACAATGTATATTCTGATGTTGTTGGGTAGAATACTCTGTATACATCTATCAAGTCCATTTGTTCACAGGTGTGATTCAGTTCTGTTATTTCTTTGCTGATTTTATGTCTAGTTGATCTGTCCCTTTGCGTCAATGGCATGTTATGGTCTCCTGTTATAATTGTGTTATTGCTTATTTGATTTTTCATTTCTGTCAATACTTGTTTTGTATAGCTGGGTGCTCTTGAATTTGGTGCATATATATTACAGATTTTTATCTCTTCCTCTTGAAGTTTTCCCCTAACTAGTATGTAGTGACCTTCTTTATCTCTTTGTATCATTCTTGATTTGAAGTTCACATTGTCTACAAATACAATAGCTACCCCTCCTTTGGGGAGGGTTCCTGTTGCATGAAGTATTGTTTTCCATCCTTTGACTTTCAGTCTATGAGTTTCCCTTTGGGTTAGATGGGTTTCTTGTAGACTGCATATGGTTAAATGTTGTTTCTTGATCCATTCTGCCAGTCTGTTTCTTTTAATTGGTGAATTGAAGCCAGTTACATTAATGGTTATAACTGATATATATTGCTTTATTTTTGAGATACTATCTTTCTGCTGTTGGTTCTTTACCTTTCCTCTCTGTTTGCCTTGCTTAGTGATTTTTTTCTGTGTCTATCTAGAATGTCTTTCAGTATTCTTTGCAGGGTTGGTTTGGTGGTCTTGAAGTTCTTCAGCTATTCTTTCTTGTGGAAGTATCTTATTTCTCCATCCATTTTGAAGGACAGTTTTACAGGGTACCATCAGTCTGGGTTGGAAGTCATTTTCCTTTAGGATCTAAAATACTTCACTCCATACTGTTCTTGACTTCCTTGTTTGAGTTGAGAAGTCTGCTGTGATTGTGATAGGCTTTTCTTTATAGGTGATCTGTCTGTTCTCTCTTAACAGCTTTTAATATTCTGCTCTTAGGTTGGATTTCTGAGATGTTGATCATTACATGTCTGGGTGTAGTTTTATTTTGGTTATGGCTATTTGGACTTCTATATGCTTCACTTATCTGTAGCTCAGTTTCCATTCTCATGTTTGAGAAATTTTCAGCTATTATTTCTGTAAACAGCCTCTTGGTATCATTTGTGTTGTCACATTCTGTTTGATTTATACTTATATGTTTTTCTTTGCATCATCTTGCAGCTGTTAAATTGTTATTTTCTGATTACTTGTTATTTTTAAAATATCTTTCCTTTCCTATTCACTCCCTGAAATCTTGTCTTTGTGGTCTGAAAGTCTATCTTCACTTTCATTGAGGCGTTTTTGCCAACTTTTGATGGAATTTTTTATTTCCTTTATATCTCTTTGAATCTGTTTTATGTATTATTTTTTTTCTTGTAATGTTCATTGAAGGTTTCCATCTTTTTGCATTGTTCCTCTAATTTTTTTACTGTGTTCTTTAGATGTGTTCAGCATTTCTTTCATTACATTTTTCATTTCTTCTTTACCTGGTAGATTATTTCTGATCTGAGTCCTTTTATAGCTTCTTTACTTCAGTTGCTATCCTTTCAGGAGTTTCAGATGTGTGGCATGCATTTTCTTCTATGTCCATGTTTCCTAGGCTTGCTTGGATAGGCTGCAGATTTGAGATTTCATTTTGCTGTTTTGTTTTGTCATTTCCCTATGTTCCTTTAAGAAAGCTCAAGGCAAGTTTTTAGTTGTTTCTTGGTTTTAGAATAACTATCCCTACTGCCATGAATTTCCCCAGTAGAGTGATGGTCATTAGACAGGCCTTACCAGGTGGCTGCCAGCCAGTAGGGGTCGCTGGGCAGGGCCCAAATAGACCTTCCTGTAGGTCCTCCAGTGATGAGGGACACTGGGTAGGCCTCTTCCAGTCTCTGTGCCATGTGCCGAGGCTTCCCCGTGGGATGAAAATTGCTGCTTGCACTTTTGGCTTGTGAGGTGGAGTGTTGCTGTGTGTGCACGTTTGGCTTGGGAGGCGGAGTGCAGGTAGCTCCGGGATACTTGGGAGTTGGGCTCAAATAGGCCCAAAGGGACCTTACCGTGGTTCCTCGGGTGATGGGGGATGCTGGGCGGGGCCCTACCAGCCTCCAAGGACCTCCAAGGCTTCCCAGTGGGATGGAAATTGCTGCAAGCACTTTCCACTTGTGAGGCGGAGCTCAGGTGACTCTGGGCCTCTTTTGAGTGATGTGCTGCAAAACTATAAAAACTTCATTAGCTTAATAATTCTTGTCAGGCTAAGTAACTTTCATAATATGGGTGAGAGTGACAGAAAATATGCTTTTCTTTAGTTACTTTTATCAGAGTTATCTTTTAGCACTATTGCTAGAACACATTTGAATTATAATATAAAAAGTTATCTGTAAGTAATTTTATAATGTATTTATAAATTGTAATTTAATGTTTTTATTTCATTTTTAAGTGATGTTTTTCTTTTACTGAAATGAACCATAACATTGAGTGCTAGTTGGTTTTTCTGTTGAATAGTTATTAAATTGGCTATTTGGATATCAAGCTTTTGTGAGTTGCAGTTATCCAGAACTTGGCACAGTGTCTTCTTAGACATCTCTTTGGACGTCTCTGTCATCATGAGGTTTACACTATGTTCAGAAGATAAATTTCCTAATGATAAGACAGTTCACATTTAATATTTATGCCAGGCCCTGTGCTGTGACAGAATATGGTATGTGCTCTACTTGATGAAATAAATATGAAAATTAAAAAATGAGCATTGCTAACCTAGGTGTTAAAGAAGGCTGCTTAGTGAATGTTACTTTTGAATAGGGCCTCGTGATGTGTGGGATTCTAGTAGTAAAAAATGATGTGGGGAAAGAATCAAAAACCATAGGTGTTTCAGAGGAAATTTGGTGGTTAAGGCATAGGATGCAGAGATGTAGAGTGTTGGAGGATAGAACAGCTAGAGACTAGGAAAACTTGAGAGAGACCTGTAATACAGAGAGGTGATTCATTAATGGTGCCCTGTAATTGTGGGCATGTAGAATTAAGAGACACTTAAATTGATACTGTAAGAGTGACACACACGTTAGGTGATAAGAAAGAAAAAGAATTATTACCTCTGAAATTTCTACCTTAATGTTTGGAGCAATTGTGAAAAGAGGGAAAACTTGTGAGGCAGTTTTAAGGTAAAAAATGAGATTAGTTTTGTACCGTGCTAAGTTAGAGATTTCATTAGACATCCAAGCGCGATCCAAATGTACAGGGAAAAAAAGCAGATTAAAGATTTTAGGACTGCAGATAGAGATTTGAGAGATAACTCAATTGTGGATTTGAATGACATTATAATAATATAATGGTTAGAGAGAGGGATAAAAATATCAACTATATTTCATTCATCCTTTTCATATTTACTGAATGCCCACTGTGTGACTGCCACTGATTTTGGCACTGATAATGCATCAGTTTACAAAAAAGAAAAAAAAAATAAAATCACAGATATTTTTGAGAGATTATATTTCAGAATCTGCTTTTGATAAGGAATCTAATAATGATTGAACCATGGGCAAAAATAAAAATAACCAGAGTCAAATAATATAAATATAAGTCTGAGAAATGACCTGTGAGTGGTAACCACATGGTCATTAACGATCAAGGGTAGAACAGGTTCAGTAGATGTTTGGGATGATATCCAATCTGAGAAATGAGGAAATAGTGATTAAGAAAAGCGATTGAGCTGTAGATTATCATTTTTACTACGTGGCTGTTTAACTAAGATTGCCTATAGACTATACTTTCTAGAATATAGACCAAAGGCAGAGAGAGAAGGAAGAAAAGAATGTGGCAGGAGAAGGAAAGAGAGAGAGAGACAGAGAGGGAAGGGGAAGGAGAGAGAGCAAGAGACACAATGCTAGAGTGGTATGAGGGGTGCGCATGTTAAGGGAATTTATTCTCATAAGGAAAAGTCTCATGAGCATCTTTGTAGACAGAGATGTAGGGATTGTCTGGGGAGAAGGAAAGGCAAGATGCCCAAGAGAGTATAGTAAATACAGGAATGAGTTAGCATTTCTGATTCTGGTCAAAATAGACTAATTATAACTGGTTTGTCCTCCCACCTGAAAGGACCAAAACAAATTTTAAAAAATGGAAAATGTGTAAAACAATAGTTTTCAAAAAGTGAATGTCAAGCATCAAAGGTTTGTCATTTGTGAAAAACGAGAAACAAATGCTGGAGCTTACTGCCTTTAGACTTCATGGCCAGGTTACCAAATGAGCTGAGGTGGAGGTCAGGGAACTTCCTGCACTGGGAAATGGAGCTGAGAAACAAGGTTATCAAAGCAGCCAGAATTCACAGGACATACCTCAAAAGAAAATTATTGCACAGATAAAAAATAAATAAATAAATAAATAAATAAATACAAAAATTAAAAAAAAACAGATCTTCAAGAGGTCTCCTTAAGTATCCTACAATGTAGACAGTACATTCATATGAAGAAATGACCCAAGATCAGGGGAAGAAAACACCTGAAAAGACTGGGGAAATAGTACTGGATCTTCATGCAAGCCTGAGAATCAACTGAATGGACTGGGGGAAAAAAAACCCATAATCCATGAGGAATCAGAGTACTTACCAAGGTCTTGGCTAAAGAATCTGCCCTGAGCTCAGCACATCTTTGGACACACCTAAAGTTTTACTTTAGCAAGTTCTTAAGGCTATGATGATGGCTTCCTGGTAACATTAATGTATCAACTATATAAAATTTACAGAAAAAAAAATCCCTAGTCCTCAACAAAGTAAAATGCACAATGATTAATGTTCAATAAAAGATTGGTAGGCATGTGAAGAGGCAGAAAACATAACTCATAATGAGGAAAAAAACAACTCTTAAAAATATAATTGTTTATTTGAAGATAACTCCAAACTAGCACATATATTAAAGTTAACAAAGAGCATTAAACTGTTACAATTACATTTCCTTGACTTGTAAAGGTGAGATATGGAAGATACATTTTAAAAATACCCACTTAAAACTTCTTCTGATAAATAAATATCTGAGATACAATGTGTATCAGATAGGAATAATTGTACATTAGACAGCACAGAAGAAAAGATTGAATGAATTTAATTGCATAACATTAGAGAGTCTATGGAAGAAAGAGGGAGGAAGAGAATGCAAACAGCATTGGGAAGCTGTGGAACAACTTTTAAGTGATCCTCATTGGGGGGGGGGACAGAAAAATATTTGAAGAAATAATGTCTGTTATCAAACTTCATGAAAATTGTATACCTACGAATCCATGAAACTAACTGTACTCCAAACTTAAGAGATGTTAACAAAACTATCTGATCATGTCACAATATAATTGTTGGAAACTAATGATAAAAAATCATGGTTAATTTTATGTATAACTTGGCTGAGTCTTGATGCCCATATTTGTGGTCAAGCATTATTCTGAATGTTTCTAAATGTTTATATAATTTAACTATTACGTTAATAGTTAAATCCCTAGACTTTGAGTAAAGCAGACTGCCCTCTAAGTGTGGTTTGATCTTATCTAGTTAATTGAAGGTCTGAAGTGCAAAACACTAACTTCCTTTGAATAAGAGATAATTCTACAGCAGATGGCCATTGGACTTTGAAGTTTGCATAGTGTTTCATAGGTCTCTAGCCTACTGGTCTGTTTTTGCAGATTTTGGATTTGCCAGCCCTATATAATTCCACAAGCCAAATTCCTTAAGTCAGTCAGTCTGTCTGTCTCTGTGTTTATGTGTGTGTATATTTTTTATATACATTTACAGATACATATATCCTTTTTGCTTTGTTTCTTTTGGGAATCATAATATAAAGAGAAACTCAAAAAGCAAATAAAAGATGTTACAATGAAAAGAAAATAAGGATAACATCAGATTTCTTTCTAAAAACAGTACAAGTGAGAAGACAGTGAAACGGCATCTTTACTAAAAGGGAAAAATGAAACTATATTGGGAGAGTGTTTAAAAAGAAATGGAAAAGTGCAGACTTTTTTCAGAAATACGAGAGCTGAATGAATTTATTGTTAACAGATTAGCATTATAAGAAATAGTAAAGAAAGTCCTTCAAGCAGAAGAAAAATTGGACCAGATGTAAATAGGATTTCTATAAAGGGAATGAAGAGTATCAAGAATGGAATATACATGGGTACTAGTGTAAGATTTAGGGTTTTTTTGTTTGATACTGGCAGTCAAACTCTGAGCCTTGTGCTTGCCACACAGGTAAAAATCATTTAAAGAAAACTGTTTAAATAAAAAATCATATATAAGAAAAAATACATAAACCTCATAAAGGACAAAGGGAACCACACTATTACAAGATTTGGAGTTGAATGCTCCTGGGGATTGAATCCAAGATCTTTGCATTGAGCTACATCTGCACCCTTCTTTTCCTTTCCTTCCCTTCCCTTCCCTTCCCTTCCCTTCCCTTCCCTTCCCTTCCCTTCCCTTCCCTTCCTTTCCTTTCCTTTCCTTTCCTTTCCTTTCCTTTCCTTTCCTTTCCTTTCCTTTCCTTTCCTTTCCTGTTCTTTCTTTCAACAGGTTCTCACTCAGTTTCTCAGGCTGAGATCAAATTTGCAATCCTTGTGCCTCAGCCTCCTAGAGTATTGAGATTGATAAGCATGTGCTACTTGGGCAGCCATAAGATTCTTATGCTCTATATGAAGTTGTGTAACACTTTAAATTGATTGAAGATGTTCTATAAACCCTAAAGTAGCCACTAACAAAAGTGGTATCTCAAATGAGATAACATGAGATTGTCAAAAACATCTAATCCAAAGAAGGCAGAAAAGGTGGAAGGGGAAACAATAATAGATGGAACAAATGGGAAATAAGTAGCAAAATGATACCCTTAAAACTAACCATTAATAATGTAGTTAAATGTAAGTGGTTTACATCCCACAGTAAAGAAACACACTTGCTACAAATAGATTGGAAAGTAAGATTTTACTAAATGCTGACTTTTAGAAAACAAATTTTAAATATATGAAGTATGACAAAAAAAAATACAGTGAATGCTTAACTTTAAAAACAAATCACAGTAAAAGACATTTGCCATTAATTTCTTTCAGAATACTCTCCTCTCACTTCAAGTACACTTATCTCATTATTCTTGCCACTTTCAAAACAATTGTGCTGTTGTGGCTACCTTGATGTTATGAACAGACTCAAAACTTTTTCCTTTTGTGTTCATTTTGACTCTAGGGAAGACCCAGATTTCACACCATAATGATTTTATGAGCGCTTTTCTATTGGATGGCACATAGCAGAAGAATTCACTATAGGTTTTTGTTTATATTTCATTTTTTGTACCATGGATTGAACTCATACTTGCCAGGCAGGTCCTGTGCCACTGAGCTATCTATATTCCTGGCTCTGTACTTTTGATCATACCTTGGACAGACACTCACGAAATGACTTTAGAACTACTTTAAATTAATGGCAATTAATTTAATATAATAAATTGTTTTAAAATTTTAAGTATTCATCATATATTATTGCCTCTTGTAGACATGAGTAGGTTAAAGGGATGGGAAAAGGCACTTCATGCTAGAAGTCAAAAGGAAGTTAGAGTGGCTGTTGTTGGGCAACATAGATTTCAGAACAAAAAACAATACGAAGGTAAAGAAGTTCATTTTATAATGATGAAGGGATCATCTTATTTAAGAGACCCAAATAGTTCTGTACAGTTACGTATTCAATAATTAAGCTTCAAAGTACATTAAGCAAAAAAAAAAAAAAAAAAAGAAACACTGCAAAGTGGTGCAGACAAATCCAGAGTTTTAGTTGGAGATTTTACATGTAGCAGAAAAATTAGTGTACTACAACTTGGCTATCTACCAGCTTGATCTGATTAATATTTATAGTACATTTATCCAGCAGCAAAAGGCATTGTTCTCAAATGCACATGGACTGTTTAACAAATTAAATGATTATCTACTACATAAAACAAGTCTCAGGAGATGTAGGTAGACTCAAGTCCTACTAAATATGTTTTCGGAATGCAAATAGAACTGAATTAGAAGCAACAAGATCTTTGGAAAAATCTCTATTTGGAAACTGACTTCTGAATAACATAGACCGAAGAAATAATCAAAAGAGAGATAGTAACACATTTTATACCAGATGACACACAGCATATCAGAATTTATAGTATACCCTTAAACTAAGATTTTGGAAGGGGTGATGTATAGCATTGATCACCTGTGGTTAGAAACAAAGAGCCTCAAGTTAATGATCCTTGCTTCTACTTAAGAAACTATGCAAGGGAAAATATGTTAAACTCAAATGAGAAGAATGGAAGAAATAATATTGACCAAAGTGGAAATCAATGAAGTATTAAAAAATACAACAAAACAAAGTAAAACAAAAACACTTGTTGTTTGAGGTCAACAAAATTAATAAAGCTCTAAACACTGATCAGAAAAAAATTAAGACACAGATGCTCATATGAAAAATATGAAAGATGATATCAGTACAGGTTTTTTAAATATTAAGAGGATAACAGAGAATACTGTGGCCAACTTTATGCCAGTAAATTTGACAACTTAGATAATGTGTACAGTGTCTTTGAAAGAAAACCTTCAAGAATAAGTAGAAAACTCCAACTTACATCTTTTAAAGAAGTTGAAGCCAGGTATGGTGACACATGTCTGTAATCTCAGCATCTTGGGACACAGAGACAAGAAGATAGTAAGTTCGAGCCCAACTTGAATGACTTGGTGAGACTCTGCCTAAAATTAAAAAAGACTGGGATGTTGCTCAGTGTGAAGACCCTGGGCTGTATCTTCAGTACTACAAAAATTAAAAATAAATATATAAATAAGAAATTGAAGTTATAGTTAAAGAGAACTTGATTAACTTCACTGGTGAATCCTACTAAGCATCTTAAAGGAAAACAAAGCAAATTTTCCAGATCTTTCAGAAAATGGAAGTGGAAGGAAAATTTCCCAACTCCATTGTATGACCACAATCTGCTACCAGAATCAAAGACATTGATATTATAAGAAAACCAGTATCCCTCAACAATACCAAAATTATAAATAAAAATCTAGCAAATGAAATCTAAGAATAACACATTAATCAGATGATTGTTCATAATCTAGTGAAATTTATCCTAGGAAAACTGAGTTGGCTTCACATTAAAAAATCAATGTCAAGCTGGAAATGTAGCTCCATGACTAACTGCCAATCCCTAACACCTACCTCTCCTCATCTCTCTAAAATTAATATCCACAATATCAATAAACTAAAAAAGCAAACTATGTGATTATCTCAAAATAATCATATAAGAAGAAGGAAATGGAAGGCACTAAAATAAAAGAACTCAGTAGAAAGGAAAGGAATAGGAAAAGATATGCAAAATCTGAAGGTTTGTGAATATACAGTGTTGTACCTAGCAGGAGAATAACTTCAGGGAACCCCAAGAAAATGATTCAGAGAAAAGATTAGTAATTTGAACAAGTAAAAATTTAGAATCATTGGAAAGCTAAAGTTAACAAGATAATTATAAAAAAAGAGAGCATTGTTGTTTGGACATCACTTATTGCAGATAATTATTTGTGGTTTTATTGAGAAAATTTAATCATATCTATCTACCTGTCATTGAGAATCTAATGTAAATTTTGTGAAGTTCAGAAAGATAATTCACGAAAAGAATAAATGGCAAAAAGATAAACAGAAAAGGTTCAGCTTTACCAGAAATTCATCTTGACTAGAGAATAAACAAGAAAATGTTCACTTTATGTTTAAAGTTAGCAAGAGTCATTTCTTTATGATAAAAACCAGTGCTGGGATCACATCCTGGCAGGCTGACTGGCTGGAAGACGGTGAGTTCAGGCTCTGCATTCCTCTATTACATCCCTGATGGCAGGGCTGGCTGAAGACAGTGAGTCCATGCTCTGCGCCCTCTCCATTACATCCCAGGGTGTGGGACAACTAGAAGACACTGAGTTTGCAATCTGGGCTTCCTCCATTGCATCCCCAGAGGGTAGGTCAGCTGGAAGAGTGTAAGGCCTACAGGAACCGCAAGACCCAGCACACACACCTCTGGAGGACAAAGTAATCATTGAGGCCAGTAACATGGAAGTGTCTGAAGCAGCAGCAAGGAGACAGAAGTTGAACTCTGGAGAACTCCTCCTAAAGAAGACTAGTCCCAGCCCCTACATCAAGAGACCAAATCTGCTCCATACCCAGCACATCTCTAGGTTGCAACACTGACATTATCACAGAACTGTAAACACCAGAAAAAGAAACTGAACATAGATGTTTCTGTAAGCCCATCAGTTGCCATTGGGGACCAGTAGACAGTGCCACCTGGAAGAATCAGACAGCAAAATTCCTGTGTGTCTGCTGCCATCAGGGGAGTCTTGGCACATGTTTGGAGAAGCTTCAGCCACACCCGACTGCCTTCTTGGGAACCTAGGTTAGGAGACACCCAGGTACCTGACCCATTTCCCTACATCATGGATGGGCAGCCAGTGGGGAAAGTGCCTTGTACGCCATAACCAGCTTATATGGAGAACCCAGGAAAATGTCAAAGACAGAGGAACAACAGGCCATCTCAGACCTACAGCCCAGGTAGAACAAGTTTTAGAGACATAGAAATGGAAGAAACTAGAAGTTACACACCTGAAATTTCTGCAAGGATAGCAACTGAAGTAAAGAAACAACTTCATGAGGCTGTAAAAGTAATCAGATCAGAAATAATCTCTCAGGTAAAAGAAGAAATCACAAACATAATGAAAGAAAGGCTGAGCATATCTTAAGAAGATAGAGATTTGGGCTGGAGATTTAGCTCAGCAGCAGAAGCCCCTGTCTTGCAAGCACGGGGTAGTGAGTTCAATCCCCAGCACAAAAAAAAAAAAAAAAAAAAAAAAAAAAAAAAAAAAAAAAAAAAAAAAAAAAAAAAAAAAAAAAAAATAGAGATAAAAAAGAGGAGCATAGCAAAATAATAGAATTTTGAAAGAACTACAATGCAGGAAACATTTAAAGAGATATACAGGAGATTAAAAACACCATTGAAAGCTGGCAAAACTACTCGAAAGAAACTGAAGATAGACTTTCAGACTTGTAAGACAGGGTTGCAGCTGGCAATCATGAAAGGAAAAATCTCATAAAAATCATAAGAAACCAAGAAATAACAACTCAATAGCTGCAAGATGACACAAAGAAAAGTAATTTAAGAATGACAGGTGTCAGAAAAAAGCAGGAGTCAACACTAATGACATAAAGAGACTATTTACAAGAAGGAATTGTGGAGAACTTCCCAAGCATGGGAAAAGGACCTGACATACAGAGAAATGAGGGATATAGAACTCCAACTAGCCATAACCAAAATAAATCTACATTGACATAATAATCAAGATCCCAGAAATTCAGCACAAGAACAGAATATTAAAGGCTGTTCGAGAAAAGAAACAGATCATTTATAAAGGAAAGTCCATCAGAATCATAACAGACTTCTCAACACAAACCATCAAGTCAAGAAGAGCTATTCAAGGGTATTTCAAAACTTGAAAGAAAATAACTTCAAACTCAGATTGATGTACCCTGCAAAACTATCTTTCAAAATTGATGGAAAAATAAGATATTTCCATGACAAAGAACAACTGAAGTAATTCATGGCCACCAAACCAATCCTACAAAGAATACTGAGGGATATTCTAGAGAGAGATAAAAATGACCACAGTCCCAGGAATAGCAGCAGAGTGGAATCACTGAGAGGAGCAGATAGTTGAATGGAGGGGGAAAATAGGGAGCCAACAGCAGGAAAAAAAGCATGGCAGAGAGGAACCAGTGCATGCTGGCCATCACCATTAATGTAAATGGCCTTAATTCACCAATAAAAAGAAACTTGGGCAGAGTGGATTGGGAGACAGGATCCATCAGTATGCTGTATACAAGAAACAAATTTGACTCAAAAGAAAATTCATGGACTGAAGGTTGAAGGAGACAGGACAATACAGCATGCAATGGGGACCCAGAAAAAAGCAGGGATATCTTGCTTATCAATTACAGAATAGATAAGAAAAATACGATATTTTTATGCAATGGAAAGCTACTCAGTGATAAGGATACTGTAGAGGCTCTTATAGATAAATTGATACAACTTTAGATCATGCTCATGGGTGAAATGGTTTGAACTCAAATGGGTGACCATTGTGTTGTCTTTCTTGTATAAAAAAACTGAGGGGAGTTGAGTTAGTGGGATCCACAGTAGATACTGTGAAACTGAAAGGGGAGGAAACACCCAAAACAGAGTAGGTGGTAACCACTGTTAATTTCTGATTAACTTGTTTTGAATTCCTGTATCATTTTCATTGTTTGGTTTGGTTTGGTTTTATTCTGTTTTGTTCTGTTTAATTCTGTTATGCCTGATGGTCTGGGCAGTTATTTTGAAGATAACAAGATAAATTATGATAGCCATTGTTGATTTCCTATTGTCTTGTTTTCAAGTCCTATATCACTTTCATTGTTTTTTTATTAGTTTTATTCTGTTTTGTTTGATTTTATTATGTCTGATGTTATGGGAAGCTATTTTGAAGATAACAATAGGCATTATGGTAGTCATTGTTGATTTCCTATTATCTTGTTTTGAAGTCCTGTATCACTTCCATTGTTTTGTTTTGAGTGACTCTATCTATTTCATTTTGTTTAGTTTTACTCTCTTTGAAATAAAATTTTAAAAATCCAATGTTGGTAAGATTGTAGTGACATTAGTATAAATATATATTATTAGCACTATTGTGATTGTTACTGTCCCTAAGTCAGTAATTTAAAAGAAACTAAATACATAAGGAAATTCCTTGCAAAATTTTGTATGATACCTGGAATTTGAAAGCAGTGTAAATGTTCCATAACAATGGAATTCAAATGTTAATTAAATTATGGTACCTCAGTTGAAATGATTATATATTAGAAAATATATGCAATATTCAATTGAAGAAAATGAAAAAATTTAATGATTATCTTTTAAAATCAAATGCATAGTTTTCCATAGTTTAAATATAATCTAGAAAAGAACTTAGAAAAGTAATAGTGTGCTTTGTTGATGTGGCTGAGTTATGGTGATATTTTATTATTTTAAATTATTTCTCTATAGTAGTTTGACACTGTAAACCAATTAAAAATGAAATATTTGTTGGAAGAGTTTTAAACAACTAAAAAGAGAATTTACTTTAAGAGTTGATGAAATGAAAACATATCATAAGAAAGGTATGTCTATCCAGTTTCAGCAAGACAACAGTGCATGCCTTTTTCCAGGAAGAAAGGAAATCCAAAATGTATTGGATTGTTAACTTTGTCAGTCTTTCAGCTTTGATATAATTTTAAAAAGACACTTAAATTGTCAAAATTTGAAGGGCTAAGAAATCTTCCAGAGATTTCTCCACATTGGTGGAGAGAAAAAAAATTGGACTGCCTGTTCCTTGATCTAAAATCAAAAATAAACTCTGTCCAGAGTAAATTCCTTGACTGTATGTACATGAAGAATTTTTTGATAAGAGGAGTTGTTAAAACTGTCATTACACAAATAACTTCCTCCCCATTTAAACTGGAGGAATGGAATCTAAAAGCTTAAGATAATATGTTGATATAACATCAAGATCAACCTAGAGAAAACTGAACATTTTTAATTGAAAAAGTTGAAAATATCTTCAGTAATATATATATTTCTACACTCTTAAAATTGTCAAGAAGTATGTTACTCAGTTAAAATAGAAAACATTATGACAGAAAAAGTTCATAAAAATTTGATTGCAGCATTTAAATAACTTTAGTGTTAGTTGTATAGATCTTAAGTAACCAGAGAAACAAGTTAGGAAGTTAGATTTTGCCATCAGCTAAAGGATTGTGCTTTATAAATGCCAGTAGATTAGATTTCCTTTTATGGTGTTGAAATCATAATTAGAAGAATTTTGTTAGATTTTTATCTAAATATAAAATTACCGTGGTGTAAGTAGTGTTCTTTGTCTAGATAAAGACTACCAGATCTATGGAAAATCTTTCCCTTTAGAAGTTTTAGAGTGACTCAGAAATCTCAGAAGTACACATGTAATATCTGTATGTGTGTTGACTTGGAGGAGGGGGCAAGGAGAATTTAGTATGTAGGCCCAAGTAAATATTCAAATGTTCCAATGATGAATAAAAATAGACTAGCCTTCCTCCCAAAACTAATTTTGTTACAATTCCAGGAATGCTTTCCCTTCATGCAAAATTTCAAATCCATCTTCCTTGTATCACAGGTTTTGTTGGATTTAAGGATTGCAAAACAAAGATTGAAAGGCTATGCAAACAATTATTTCCCAAAAGAGTTACTAGGTCATATATTTATTAAAATTTGTGGCGTTAAATCTTAGGGGAGGTTTTAGTCTTACTAATGTACCTTAGATAGGCCAGGAAAAAATGAGTGCTTAACTTTGGCTTCTGCCGTCAAATTACTTGAATGTAGTCTGGGGAGACCTACCCTTGAGGCCCTCTGCCAGATACTGGAGACCACTAAGGATTGACTTGGTGGTTACTGTAATTTTCTCTGTTTTGTTTAGTTTAAATAAGGAAATCCTAATTTTAAGAGACATCTGAGAGCTAATCTATTTTGCTCATTTTCCAGATCAGGATTTCAAGGCTAAGACAAGCAAAAAATGTGGCTGGTGAGTCTAAGTGCTGGTAATTAGGACTTTCAGGTAGTGTTTAGTCACATCAACATACTGTATCCCAGTAGGGAATCATCAGAGGACCCTTAGTATTTGAAAAAGCTTAGAGATGATCAGACTGCTATTGGTCAGTCAGCTGGACACTTTTCCTTCCTTCTTTAGTTCTTGTTTTTTCTAATTATGTCTTCTAATAAAGAACTTCCTAAACCCATGGTTTTATTTTATCCCATCAAAAAGAAAGCCATGTCATGTAGAATTGAGAACACTTAACTTGGGTTTGTCGTGTTGATTTGTAAACAAAGAGGAAAGCAAACTAGTGGGTTTATCAGACATATGTGTATTGGCCAAGCAGCTCTACCAGCATTTACACTCAAAAGTGAACAAAGTAGATGAATCTACCAATATACAGAGAGGAACTGTAATAGTATAGAGCTCTGGTCACAAGGCCTGGGTTAAAACCTTGAATATAGTTCCTAATACTTTTGGCAAGAAATTTAACCACTTTATGCTTCACTTTCTTTTTATGTCAGTACAGTACAGTAGTATTTATAGTAACTGGAATTGTAAATTAGCAAATAGGTGTGAATCTTTAGCAGAGATCTTTAAACAGTGTTGAAATTGTATTATACCAGGAATTGATGTACAGGATACCATGCAAAATATTTCTCCATTAAGAATCCTTGGAGTCTATTGGGGAATGGACAAAAATCAAAGTGATATGCAGTTCAAACTGTGAAAATCACTTAGAATGTTGGAGGAATATTGGTTCAGAAAACTCGGCGTAGTTAATTAAGTATACCAGAGAATGGTCTCATGGCAAAATAACTTTTTCAAAATCAAATGACTTGCATTGTCTCGATTAGCTTTATTCTGTCTTGTTCTGTTGTATGTTGCTACCTTCAAAATAAAAAAAAAAATCAAATGACTAAGAAATGGTAGACCCAAAATTTAAACTCATTCTTACTTTAGAGTCCATGCTTTTATTCCTCAAAGCAATATTAATTCCTTAGCCCTTGACTTCATTCATTCTAATGTGAAAGAATAAACCAAAATATGATAGTTGCCCTTTTTGATTACCCTACTGGTGCTGTAAATTTTTAGTTGTGTTTTATCTTCACAAATGCATGGAATGACTAAAATAGTAAAATGTTGATTCTCTTCTATGAGTAGTTCATTTTCTTGTTTTCTGGACTGATATCTATGCTTCATCTTCTGAACATTAATTACTATAGCTTTACTGTAAAAGTAATAATGTAGCCATCTGTGTTTTATTTGAGAAGAAAACATTTACAGATATTCTGCAGAAATAATTGTATGTATATAATTGCTAGGTTACTTAAGGTAAATATCTGAACTGTGTGTGTGTGTGTGTGTGTGTGTGTGTGTCTGTGTGTGTGTGTATTTGAGACAGGGTCTTACTCTATGTAGTTCAAGCTGGCCTTGGGCTCACTTTGTAGCCCAAGCTGGTCGCGAATTTACATTGTTCCTTCTGCCTCTATCTCCCAAGTGCTGGGATTACAGATGTGTGCTACCACGCCTGGCTTGAACATATTTTTGAAATCAATTTATTATAAGTACTTTGCGTGGATGTAATAGTAGGGCCGGGGATTTAGCAGCATAAGCACCTGCCTTGCAAGCACGCAGTCATGAGTTCGATCCCTGGTTAAAAAAAAAAATAGTAATAGTAATATAGCCTGCCTGTTAATTTGCACAGTTATATTTCGCATAAATGTGTGGCCCTTTCTGGAAGGGTAGTACATCCCTTTAAGTACCTGCATGTTGTCAGCTTTTAAGAATCAAAGCTGATTAAACATCACTGGCATGCTCTATAACTTTCCCTTTCAAAGTTGAGATGTGTCCTCCTCTGGGAAATCTATACTTGAGTTGTTCCAAACATTACCAATATAGTCTGTAGCATTTACATAAGGCTTTGTGTTTCTAGTATTTTGTAATCATTGCCTTTTAATCCATTACTATCCATATGAGGTAGGTATATACTTTCAAGCCTCCAAGTCTCCTGCAGGGAAATTTTGGTGCCAGCAGAAGTATTATGATTGGCATGGACTTTTCTTAATTTTCCAGAGGCCAGACACCTGGAGAGACTTTTCTACAGGCCCAGGTACATGACACCTGGGACTACCTTCTTTTTCCATCTTACTGTAAGATCCAGTGGCTTTGTGCACCATTAGTTATAATATCGCACTGACTGTGTCAATCTGTCTTAAATCCACAAAGAAGGATATGTTTTGGAATATTCTTATAGAATCCATTGATCTTGTACGTTCTACACAACACATTTCTACTGATGACACCTCTGACATCAACAACATGGTACTTTTCATTCAGATTCAGCTTTAAATTTTATTTCTCCTTAATTAAAAAATAAGCATCCAGAGTATGTCTTATGATTTTGTAAAATATTCAGGTAGACAATATATTCATAGATATACCTAGTGATTAAGTTGTTAACAATAAGCATCAATCAAAATATAATGCTAGCAGACATATATTTTGTGCTTATTGTGCAGCAGGCACTGTGATATATTAGATATACTGCCTCATCCTTGTAGCAATGTTGTGAAGTAGATGCTATCATTTGTTTTACAAAGAAGAAAGCGAAAGCTAATAGATTGCCTACAGTGACAGAGCTTATAAAAAACCAGAGCTGGAATTTAAGCCTAGTTCTGTTGACACCAAAATTAGTTCTTCAATCACTATATAATAATTCTGCCTGATGGGGAAAAAATGTTATTAAAATGATGGGACATCAGGTAGCTAAGGAGTACAAGAGGTAGGCTAGACTAAAAAGGCAAAGCAGAGCTGCATAATCATGCAAAAGATTTGTTTTTATCAATATCATACGTTAGTTGAATCTTTTTACCTTTCCATGTACCTGTCATAACTTGAAGTGAACAAAAAATACTTGAATATCATTGTTTTTATTGATAATTTCTTGAAAAAGGGACTGAGTTTCATTCACTTTGTAATTGCACATAATAATGCTTAAAACTTTAAATGGAATTATTGGCTCTTTAAAGTAGCTAGAAAATTCTCATGAAAATGTGTGTTTAGTCATCTTTTCTCACGGAAAGAAATTTCTACTAAAGACAATGGCTTGCCCAAATAAAGCTTATGTAAAAATAGTTTTTTTAAGTAAAAATTTTAAAAATACATGACATAATCTTATGGGTATGAATAATACAATAGGCAAGCTCAAGAGTGTGATTTTTTTTTTTTGTCTTTCTGTGTTTTGGCCCATTATAAAACTTAAATTGAAAATTAAACCCTAGAAAGAAGAATAGAAATGGCCTTATTTTACATTAGTTAATCATTTGAGTAATAACTTTAAAAGAAACAACCTGTAGAGATCATGGTGCTTTGACTATATTTGCTCAGTGTGGGCTCACTATGTCTCCTTCTAGTGTAGGTGATGAGTTTCCTATTTTAAACATTCAAAATACGTTTTTCTCTTTCAGCTGTCTAGCTAAGTTAATGCTGGTATCATTGTACTCATAATTAGTTTTCCTGTTTTTTACAATTTTTTAAATAAACATTAATGCCTTACATTACAAAATAATTCTTCTACTTTTGAAAACTATAGTGGAATTCATGTGTAAAGCTACCAAAGAAGCCTTTGTGTATAGTTTTTCTGTTTATTTAATGGCTGTGTGGTGTGAAATATCTGGTTCACATTTTCAATTTTTATACTAATATTTATTCAAGAATTTTAATTCTTTTGAGCTGATTCTAGCATTATATTTTTTGGGAATTAAACTATTTTTTAAAAAATTTTTTAATGTTACTGTTCTCTTAAAAGAATTAGTAGGACTTTACTTGAAAAAAAAAACCACAGGTATGTGATAAAACATTCAAAGAAGTAATTTTTTAGCCCTAAATACGTTGTTCATCATAGGACTTATGTTCTGAATATATTTTTACTATACTTCATTTGTAGATGCACTATAAAATGATGTGTATAAATGGATAATTATGTTTACCTTTAGGAAAAATATGTGTCTTATTAATCACATGCAAAAAGGAAAACACTAATATGAATACAATATAATTCTAATATAAAATGGTTAAGTACTTTGATCTCTAGAGTTGCTGAGTTATATGTGGGAAAAAGTCATCAGCTTTAGGAAGTAGATACAAAGTCTTCTGTAGATTTAGTATTTTCTTTGAAGTTTCTCTATTCTTACAAATGTTTTTCTTACAATTGATTAAGAGTTGTGTGGTGATATGACATATTAATTAAAGAATAATGCATTGTTGAAGTAAAGGGACTAGGTTTATATTTTCCTGTAATATGTAACGATGCTTTCAAAATTGTATAAAATATTATAAGATTTTCCACTACTTTGAAAATTATGTGTTTCTAATATAAACCATGAAAAATAAAACTTAATCTGCCTAAAGAGAGAGTATGAGCATTTTAAGTATTTTAATTTAAAATTTAAGGTGCTAATTCTTGTGTTTTGTTTTCTAATTTTAGGTTTTAGTATAAAGGCAGTGCCATTCCAGAATGCCATCTTGAATGTAAAAGAACTTGGAGGTATAACATTTAAAGTTATTTCTCAATGACTGTCACTTTACTTATTTGGTATTTGTATACTGAATATAATTAAAACATTGTAGTAATTTATTCTAGGTGATTCATTTTTTACCTTTTTTCTTGATGATATGTTTCCTGGAAATGCTTCCTTTTCTTAAGTTTTAAAAGCTGTTGAAGAGTTCTGACTAATATCAACAATGTTTTCTTTTGTATGGGTCAAAGGGTTACACTAATGGTAATTGGTGTACTATATTCAATGATCGTACTTGTTCAAAATATGTATTCTTGAGTGAAGTATATGAAGAGAATTTTAATGTAATCATTGAAAAATAAAGTACACAAAGCAACGAATTGTATTTATATTGCAAGTTTTATTGTTTTTCATCTTTTAAAATGTATTTGTAACAATAATCTTTGCAAGTAGGCTCTTTGCTTACCAAGGATAAGAATAGGCTGTACTCCAAAGCATACATCATTCAGTCTTTGACAATACTCTCTGGAACTTTTTTTGGTTAGGTTTTACATCAATCAGGATATTAACCAATATAAATAAACAAAGAATTCAGTCAATTCAGTGAGTCTATGTGATTCTCTTATGGTACAGGAAAGTTATATACTGTATATTATACTATACTCAGGAGTTCAGTATATTGATGAGCTTAATGATATAGAAGTTTCTCTTCCATCTCTTTCATCACTTTGTGATACTGGCTTTATCCCATCTTATTTGTTTTTTCCTTCTTCAAGGTCATTCTGATATTGACCTATTTCTATCTTGAAATTAAAATACCAACTTTATGCCATTTTAATAGTGTTTGGTACCTTTTTATTTTTCTCCAATAAATAATGGCTGATCTTTTTAGGTTTCTTTGTCAAAGCACTTTGTTTAGGACAGATATACTTTTGTTGGTCAATTTTATAGCTATCTTTGGCTTCTATAGAAATTAATAATTAAATGTAGCAATGATAAATCTAGATTTTTCTTTTAAGATAATTTTGATTTTTATTATTCTAATACCAAAAATCATGTAACACAAATATTCTTCTAATAACTTTACATAAAATTTTTAAAATGCTGTTTTATTAGATTAAATATTTTCATACTGCTTTGTTTTTTGGCAGCTAGTTTCTCCTCACTGTCAATAATATTATTTCTAGATATTTTGAAGTCAGAGAACGTACTGCAAAAATCTATAGAATCAAAGTGTATCATTTGAGAATTCTGTTGATTTTAAATACGGTTGGTACTTAATGAGTATTTTATTATTAGGGTAGCCATTAAGCTTTTATTGATTATCCAATAGGTAAAATAAACTGTTGATTAATGATAATATATTTATTATATGTGATATTTATTTGGATGACATAAATAGTGAATATATCTGTATAGTTCCAAATGTGAACACTTTACAAAAATGTATTAAACCCTTGGCTGTATGCCACTGAAATTTAGTACAGTGAAAGATAAATTGGAGTACAAAGCATATATAATATGGGAATAGATCGGTTCCCAAGCAAGATTTTATTTGGTGGAAAGAACTCTTCCCTGACAATGAATGAAGTGGAAATTACTTTAGAGAGGATGTAGTAGGGGGTTGTTGGTAATGTTTCAGTTCATACTTGTTTTGTGATGAGACTGAGTAGTTAAAAGACAGAGTTTCAGGGACAGGAGTTATTGTTAGATCCATAGTAATGATACATGGTTTTGTGCATGTATTAGTATTAAAGCATATATGCCTCAGCATATATTCTCTTATCCTCCTGAACTTTAACAGTTCTGTTTTCAGTGAGAGACTATCTCAAGGAAAGGTAACTTTCACAATAGAATCTAATTATGTATCCTCAAAGGCATGCGAAGAGGCAAGCAACAAAAGTAGTTAATTCTTGGATGGTTTATTCACTAATTCACTTACTGAATTTTTTTTTACTTAATACTAAATCATGGTTCACAACAACACATGAAAAACTATGCTAACATATACAAAGAATGTATAGCATTTGTGAGATTTAAAACATATTCTAAAATACTGGGAGTTTAGGGAGAATTATAATAACCTATTGAAATCAAATTGTCCAGGAGCTGCATACCTGAGAATTTCTAAGTTCAGGAAGAAATAAGATCACTGTGTTTAGATCATTGTGTGAAATTGCACAGGTAAATACCAATGCAGAGTTCCTGAAAAGACAGGTTAATTGGAGTTAGATTATCAGTGTAGTGAAAAATCTGAATTCAAAGCAGACATTTAATATAGATGATGACGGTAGAGCCAGAACAGTAACCAAGTCTTAGTGAGACATAGTTTGATAACTTGTCTTCATCCTGAGGTTAGCACAGGTGAATGGCATGGCTCCTTCTCTATGCTAACCTGCTAATGTCCTTTCTCTACCCTTGCAGATAATTCCAAGGCTTTTCCATTACCCTCTTCTCAGCCTTAAGTTAATTTTTCAGGCTTTTAACCAGGCCTGGTGCTATAATTTCAGAGCTTGGGGAGGGTTAAGCAAGAGGATTGAAAGTTCAAGCATAACTAAGGCAATCTAAAGAACTAATAAAGACCCTGCCTCAAAACTAAAAATTAAAAAAGGAGAGGGATATAACTCAGTGTAGAGGCCATGAGTATAATCACCAATACTAAAAAAAAAAAATTCTTATGCTTTCAAGATGGGAAAAGACATGAACTTCTTATATTCCTGGTCTAGTCAGAAAAAATGGTAAGGGATGAAATTGAATGAGTTAAATTTAAAGAGAATCATTTTTGCAGAGTCTTAACAAATTATGTAATTATATATATATATATATATATATATGCCTGTTATGTTTGTGCAAGTATATATACATATTATATATGTGTTAAATATATAAATATATTATACTTATATACATAGTATGTCCTTACTTTCTGCTTTATGAAAATACTTCCACATCTATTGCTAAAAAGTTGTTAAAATTTTCATTCACATTAATTTTTTCAATGCAGTATTTGCCTACTGTTTACTCAGTTAATTTCCCATAATTAAAGTGTGTTTAACAAGGTCCAAGGAGAGAGAATAAAAGCTCTAAGACACACTCTTTATCATCAAGGAACTCATGGCTTAGTGTTGAAGATACTCGTGAAAACAAATATAGGAAATTAATGGAATTTTTGAAAATAATGAGATTAAGAGGGGGAAATGTAAATACCGAAGTACAAGATATCTGATGATATAAAGATAATTCCCCCTGCGGTGTGATGGTCCAATTCAGAGATCTCCTCAGCTTACCTGTCACAACCACCAAGCTGCACTGATTATGCCTATCTGCATGTAAATTGAAGCTCTAAATTTTCTCCTGTTTTTCTCTTACTTCCTTTCCTCTTTCCTTCAAACTTTATCACTGAATCTTTGCAACTTCATATCTACAGAGTAGATGCTGTTAATTTTGTTACAGATGATAAGACACCAGACATGAAAATGCAAGAGAACTTGAATGTCTTGACCCAGTTTATTTGGAGAAGCAGGTGGGAATTGATCTGCACACTGACTTAACCAGTGTACCGTATATGTAAAGCCTTTTTCCCAGTACCTGACACAGTAAAATTGTTCCAGCTGTCGTCTGTTGCTGCATTTAGTATTATTATCTGTACCATTTAAAGTCTTATGTTGGCAGTTTTTTACCAATACTGTACGGATAAAACACGATCTTGATAAAACACCTTGCCCTTTGCCAAAAAATTTATAGTACTTAATCTCTAATTATTGCAGATGCTTTTGTTCTTTGTTTTTTTCTGTTACACTCATATTTAGAGTCTTTCATGTCAAACTCTTATTCAGTTGCAGTGCTGCTTTCTGGTAAGGTAGACCTGCTTAATTGCTTTGATTTCTTCACTACTTCCTATTGAATTAGAGCCTTGTGTCTGCTTTCCAAATTCTCTAAATATAACTTTCTACAAATATTCCCTTTTGATATTCTTTTACTTTTTTTTCCAAATTCATTCATTCAACAATTATTTACTGAGTGCATATTATATGCCTGAGTCTGTTTTAGAAAGTTGTGGTGTTTATAGTTTAAAGATAAGCACTGTCTCTGCATAAACCAGGTAATAGGTGTGAAGGAAGGCCCTATTATACTTTCCTCTCCATAATTAAAAGCAAGTATTAATTCCTGTATGCCTAGAAGGAATTCCTTGGTTAATCTTTTCATAACTGAAGGGATTACCTAGTACTATCCATGAAGGAGGGGTGTTATTTTTGATCCCTATATAGACATTTCATAGTACTACTTAATGAGCTACTGTTTCCTACATATTCTTTCATTCATGAGTTTTTTAGTGAAACTATTTTAAATACCTTCTCTTTTAGTTGTAACTGGTTAGTCTGCTTGCTTTGCTCTGGATTATTTTTGTAAATGTTGTGCAACAAGACACTTAGCAGTGAATCTGAATGGATAGGTGGCTTGATCGGTCAGAATTTTCTTTGTTCCTAGTGACTTACTTCCAAGTCATTATCCTGTACTATTTTCTAGTCAAGTCCATTTTCCTTGTATGTGTTTCATCATCTCAAAAATGTAGTCAGAAGGGTTCCAATGGCATATTTTACTTGAAGACTGAATTAGTTAATACACATCAAGTACTTCAGTGTTTGCCTATTCTATAGCTAACATGTAAGATTTGCTTTCACTATATTACATTCTTATTACTTTCCCCACCAAAAAGACATCTTTGAAAGAAGTCTTTTATCCATGGTCTCTAACACAAACCATATATTCATTCTCTGTCTCTATCTCTGTCTCTGTCTCTGTCTCTGTCTCTCTCTCTCTCTCTCTCTGTTTCTGTATGGTCATGAATCTCTCCCTGTGTCTTATACAAATATTCTTTTTCTTATTGTGTCACATCTGTTTAAACTGAACAACTACTGGGAAGAGACCACTATGGTATCTTCCGTTTATGACTTTGTGTACTTTTGGTGCTTTACATGAGTTTAATATTTTTTCTTCTTTCCTCCTTGTCACCTGTGAGATTTCACTTGAAGTTCTTCTATCTATGCTTCTTAATTGCCTTTGTCATCTTTAATTTAAGCACATAATTGAGATAAATAAAGCATCTAACTTTTAGCTGAGTTGGAAGCATTGATATCACAGTTCTGATACTTTTTAATTTTAGAAATTAGAAGTTGTTAAATCCACAAATAGATTTTTATGCATTCATGGATGTTTTTGTCTTGATTTTGAAATTTTATATATGAACTGATAGAATCCAGAGATGAAAATTTCATTTCATAGTATGCTTAATTTTTATTTATTGATAAAGATCCAGACATTATCCAGAATTCCCTAACTGAATTCTGGAACCATGATTGGTTTGCTAAGTGAGTTGTTTTCTTCCTTTAATATTCTAAGGAGTTATGTCTGAGTAGTCTTTCTATCTTCTCCCCAGCCACTATTCCTACCTAGTATGTTCTTTGGTGGTCTTGTCTTCTTAGTTGTCATTAAGGAAGGCAGAGGAAAGCTGAAAAGCAGTTAACTGGCTTTTTACACTAGCACTCATTGCAGCAGGTTTTCAATCAAGTGGAAAAAAAATTCATGAGGATTTTTGTGTGCCTGTATATTTTATCTTAATTTTTTTCCTTAAAGAGAAGACAACCTTTTTTGAGAAGAAAGCAAAGATAGTATAAAAAGTACAAGCTATGCTTATTTACCCAGTTACTTAAACTCATGTAACAGTACATGTATGGTTTTTGAGGACTGTCAGTCAGCTAAGCCATTTTTTAAAGGTTTGTTCTTTCAGCAGCCAAGCTGTTATATGAAACAGATGTTGACTCAGTGCTCTTTCTTTGTTTTCCTGGAAGAATATGCCTCTTCATAGTAAAAGGTGCTGTTTGTTTGTATCCTGCTGTTATCTTTCGGTGCTAGTAAACTGATCAGGTTATTTGCATTTCTTAATTTCTGCAGAAAATGTCCAGGCCAAAATTCTAGACAGGCAACCCTTTCTTTCTTTTTATTAAAGCTTACTGTGGGGGAAGCATAGCTCTGTCATTTTTTATCTTTTTAATTCTTACACCCTTATGTTTTTTATGTATATCCCCTCCACCACCCTGTTGTCATCTCTTTGGAAAAAAAAGTACAGCTAAATATTTTACAAGTTTAAGGTAAGCCATGGCTCAGAGAATCATGCTACACTATGAAGATGGAATAGAAAAACAGAATGTCAGTAAATTGATGTTATAGTAGTAAAAGAAACAGTACCATACAGGCAGATAGACTTGCACAAGTTATTATGCTCTGTGTTTGTGGAAATTTAGTGCTGGTAGGAGACTGAAGCTTACCATCTTACACAAGTTTAGGTGGGAGAGGAAACAAGAGACCATGTCCCAGGCAAAGGAAGATGACAGCCCACATGAGACTGTGTTCACAGAATGAATTAGGGCTGTCCTGTAAGTAAATTGTGGACAGCTACACAGAAGGAAATGTGTGTTTTCTGTATGTGTGGTATAAATAAGTAGGAAATGTGGTTCAGCAAGGAAAGTGAAGTCTCAGGACACTGCCACTCTGTGCATTTGAACTTCTTTGTTGTTGTTTTGTTGTCTGTAAATGCAGGTTTTAATAAATCACCTCTATTTATTTCCCAAGGGACTGAACTGAAGAGAAAAGTTAAATTGCCTAAAACTCCTCAAGAGAGATTCTTTAAGAATCGACATTGTTATTTCCACTAATTCTCTTTTTATGGTCATGGATCTAGTGTGATATGTAATATTGAATGAGTGAAACTTCTTGATATAGTATTGTTTCTTTATCTAAGAAAAGAAACAGGCCTTTTTGGAATGGAAACAGCCAGTTAACTCCTGGCTCTGAGCTGTGTACTTTCTCACTTAAGTTTAGGCCCTACTAGGGGAAATGATATTGGTATCAAGCCAAGTCACTTGGATGTGAGTTTAAAAGCCACAGCTATCTGAATTGGTTGAACAGGATCCCAGGGTGATGGTGTTCAAGCATTTTTTACACTTGGTCAGGGAAAACTGTGCCAAAGAGTCAACAGAGCCAATAAATGAATCTAGGGGCCCAGAAGTCTGTTACTGGCTGATGTAGGCCTGACCTTAATTTTTGTTTTCTCCTGGAGAAGTGCCGTAGAAAGTTTTTAAAAATTTATCTTCACAGTCTGAGTCTAGTACAACACTTAACAATCCACCTCTTCTTAGACTGTGTATCCATAGAGAATGTTCTTGGCAATGGGGATCTCATGTCTTTCTGAAAGTTGCTCCTGTACTGTTTTCTACTCTGGAGCAGTAAGGTCATTTCTTATCTTCCAACTCTACCAAGCTTGCTTCATGAATATTTGTACTGGATTCTTAGCTTAACTTCCCAACCCTCATAAGGGAATATGTATTTTTGTTTATCCCAGGATTTGCGATAATAGCAACTAATTTTCATTGTGTATTTGGTTTCACTATGCTATTGCAGCAACAGTACTGAAAGTCAGGAGACCAGTATTTTCCTCTAACATAAAACAAGCCGTCGGACATTGGGCAATGAATTTACTTAACTTTTTCAAGGCTGCTTTCTTTTCAGTCAGCTAATGATACTGATAACTTTTCTCCTACTTTTGAATATAACATAGTTTATTTTTATCTTAAAGCTCGTAGTTTCTGCTTCACTTTGGTCCTGTGACTGTTTGAACCTGCCTCCACATGGATTATAGAGCACACTATTTGCTTCATTTTTGCTTTCATCTTAACTTCCTCATTTACTTATTTTTGGTAACAGGGGACATTTGTGTAAATCTCAAAGCTATTTTTTTGTGTGTGTCTTTGGAGGCAGGGTATATATACATAGAATAACAACTAAAGCCAACTTAACAAAATTCCTATCATTGTTCTCTTTATTTTGAGAAGTATTATAGTTCAATATAGTGAGTATTATAACAGAATCAAGTATAAAAAGTGCCATATAGAAAGGACAAAGGAAACTTCAGAGAAGAAAATAGGAAAAGGGACATGTGAGACAGAAGTCATAAAGGAGATAGTGGTTTGGTTTTTGGATGGGGCAAGATCAGAGAGTTATGGAACATTAAAGACCATACCAAAATCTTAAGGCTTTACTGTATTATAATGTAAAGTATATATTAGCACTCCCAAGCTGGCAGGAAATTTGCTAAATTATGCCCCAGATGTGAGAGTAATGCTAGACCCTTCAGATGCAAAATGTTGTTTTGTTGATGTTTAATTCATTTAAATGACTACTAACTGCATACCAGGACCTGACAGTGTAGTCCCTACTACATGTGTGAGTACAGGTACACACATACACACATAGTCTGCAGATTTGTTTGGATTTATTAGTGAGAGAGTATTGGTGGCCATAATGATTATGTATATTTTCAGAAAAAGTTGAACTATATTAGATTTCTGCAATTAGAATGGTAACTTAACAACTGTGGAGAGGATCATAAACTTATAATAGCTACTCATCACTTACTAGACAAGATTTGATTCTCTTGACTTGTCAAAAACTGAATAAAACGTATCTTGGTAGCCTTAGGTCCAGTGTTTGTCAAAAGACTGTATTGAAGATGCCTGATTATTTTAATCTTGAAAATCACTCATATTTATGGCATTGTTGTGAGAATGTGAAGAATTTATTATGTAAGGTTAGTTATTTTCAAACTCAAGTATAAAACGTCCGTAAATTTAAATAGCTTATATTATTGAAAAGTGGAAGTTGATTTTTAAAAATGTCTACCTTTTCCTGCTGGCCAAAATCCAATTAGATGATGAGAACTCATCAGAAAGCAAACTGGCAGATGATAACAAATTAAATTCGTAACAAAGACAGATTTTAACCTATAAGGAAGAAAAACAAGACAAAGCTTGTATTTCAGATAACGGAAAAGGAATTCATCAGGATTATTAATCCAAGAGCTCATCTGAGTTATTAATTGGAGCTCTACATTTGGAGCTATGCCTTTATTTTTCTTTTCTCCTTGTGTTAAGTAGTGGATAGCAGCTGTGTTTTCCCACAAATTAAATCCTTGAATGTGGGTGCTAGACCTAGAGAGGTAGGGCAGTGTGTCAGTAATGTACGACTGCCAGGTGGGTTAGAAAGCCCACACACACAAGAGACAAGCCACTTTTCTGTTCCTGTTAATCATTGGAAACAGCAGTGGTAAACAAAAGAGCTGGCAAACAGATTCTCAAAAAATAAGGATATAATTATGATACCTCACAATATTGACAAACTAGCACCATAAAAGAAAGATACCAAGTCAAAACTTGGATGAAAAATATTCAAAGACCTAAAGGTAAGAGACTGTTCAGTAGATATTCAGAGAGATACGGGAAGTTTTTGTATTCATGAGAAAGAATGAAGCATAGAACTTAGGAATTTAAAATTTTGACTTTAAAATTGAAAATGAAAATGTTTGTTAACACAACTGATATACAAATTTTTAAAACTAAAGATTGAGCTAGAGAATTTCTTCAGAATGTTATATAAAAAGAATGCTTTAGAAGAATAAGAGTAAATTTTAGAGGGATAGGCAATCATTAGAGAATCTCCAACATTCCTCTAACAGGAGCTCTAAAAGGAAGAAAAGAGAAGCTGGAGAAGGTAAAATTTTCAGAGAATAATAGAAATAAAAGCCTAAAAGATAAAGACTATTCATATTTAATGAATTCTTTGCATTCAAGTACATAGAGTAATACTAATATCAGATGAAACAAAATGCAGAGCAAAAATTATTAAGTGTAATAAAAAGATTTCATAATAAAGAGATTGATATATTAAGGTAGTTAAGTAATCCCAAATCTTTAAAACAGTTAACTACATAATTCAAACTATATAAGCTAAAGCTAAGAGAAATGTAAAAAAGAAAAAAACAAGAGATCAAGACAGTAGAGGAATTTAGCCCTACTTGTTGAAAAGACAACATATCAAATAAAAATGTCTGAAGAATTTAAATAGCTAATTAACAAGCTTGGTCTACTTGGCAATTACATATTTTATACTCAAATAGACTATGTATTTGTTTCAAATATGTCTAAAATTTTTACACAAGTGACCATTTATAATGTATTTTCTGATTAAAAACCAGTAAAATTAGACATTAATGGCAAGTAGACAAAATCATGGCACATCAAACAAGATTTGAAAGTACTATAGTCTTGTGTACAGAAAATTAAATGGATCCTAGACCTAAACTTAAGACCTAAAGCTATAAAACGTGTAACATAAAACATATGAAAAATCTTTGTGGCCTTGACTTAGGCAAACACTTCTTAGATACCTTGATTCTATAATACTCAGACTTTGCTTTTTGGAAAAAAATGAAGAGATTAACCATAAACTGGGAAAACATTTGAATATCATAGTAAAAGACTTGTACCCAAGATTTTAAAAAACTCAAAATTCAGTAATAAGAAAACAAATAACTCAGTTAAAAACAAAATTTAAACATATTTCATCAAAGATAAAATGTTGGTAGACACAAAGATTGTCAGTGTCATTAATTGTTAGGGTAATATAAATTGAAATTAAAATTATAGTCTATTAGAATGTCTAAGATTAAAAATCCTGACACATCCAGTGTTGGCAAGAGATAGAACTGAAACTTTCCTACGTTGATAGTGGAAGTGTAAAATGGTACTATTACTTCAGATTGGCAGTATCTGAAAAAGGTAAAATACACAAATCTTAAAGCCATTCTACTTAGAGGAGATATATAAATTTATTTCTATACAAAATCTTTTTTATTTTAAAAAGCAAAACAGAAAAAAAGACAAACTGTTCTTTTTGATGAACTAACAGATTAGTAGTATAGTTATCTATCTATATATCTATATATATATACACACACATATATATATACCTGTACGCATATAGTTGTATACAAAATCTTGTAAATGATGTTCTTAGTACTTGAGTTATAATACCACAAAACTGTAAATATCTCAGATGTTATCAACTGATGAATAGAAACTGTTACATATATAAAATGGGTTGCTTATTCAGCACTAAAAACAAATGAACTATGTATATAAATGAATGAATCTCAGAATATATAAATGAATGAATCTCAGAATAATCATGCCAGTGAGGGGGAAAAACAGACTAAGTAAAAATATGCTCTTTAACTGAATTTGTACACTAATGTATTCTAGATGAAAAGTAGTATTTAGTGACATATTGTCTGTGGATATGAGAAAAGGAGGCGAGGGTAGAGATGAAAGAAGGCTTAAAATGTCATGAAAAAATTTGAGGTGACAAATGTGCTTATTATTTCAGTTGTAATGGTTTCCCATGTATATATGTGAAAATGTGTTGAATTGTATATGTTAAATATATGTAGTTTATTTTAGGTCACTTATATCACAGTAAAACTAGTGAAAACATTCTATACCCTTAAATTGAAAAAACAGGATTTTAATTATCTCAGGTTAAAATCATTGAAAGTATGTTTCATGGCAGACTTTTTTTTGCATTGTTTTCCACTGAAAAGCTATTTCACATGGTCTAAGGTAAAATCTACAGTGTTGAAAAGAATGTACAGAGTGCACTGGTACACAGCTGTAATTTCAGCACTCTGGGAGACTGAGGCATGGGGATGCTATGTATGTATGTATGTGTGTGTGTGTGTATATATATATATAATGTATGTATGTATGTGTGTGTGTGTGTGTATATATATATGTATGTGTATATGTATGTATATATGTGTATATATATGTATGTGTATATGTATGTGTGTGTGTGTGTATATATATATACACACACACATACATACACATACATATATATATTATATATACATACTTTTATTTACAGTAATGGTAGATTTTAAATTCATAGTACATATATTTTTAGAAATCTGTCTTAAAATCATGGTGGTACAACCAATCATGGTAGGATTACTGTTTTATTAAACACTTCATTGTTCAGGGACCAGAGGCAGAGCACTGGCCTTTTTTGTTTTAGTTTTTGTTATTCTTCCAAAGTCCTCCAGTTAGATTTAGAGAACACTTAATTTCCTACTTAAATAGTCAGATTGAGTGTCAGTACATTAGTATGGGCCTCCTATAGCCCAGGAAGGTAAAAATGCAGAGGCAACTTTCAAGGATGCTTAAAAGTCAGATTAGTATAAAGATTTATGACAGTTGTTACATGGATATAGTATTTTTTTTTATAATTTTATTTAAAGAGGAAAAAACAAACCAAAATAAAACAGAATAAAGGGTAGCAACCATACAGTGTTCCAAGGAAAAAAGGAAAAGTACAACAATAAAACCTAAGAAATTATTACTTGACTAATTACATACTGACTTCTTGGAAATAGTTGTTCAAATTACAAAGTTAAAACATGTAAAGTAGACATTCAAACAGTGAGACTGTTAACAGTTCTGCTCCACGATCTGACAAAAACAACAATATGGTCATCCATCTTACCCACTC